>JANHGL010013347.1:0-30756 GCA_024611195.1 Ceyx melanurus
AGTCTCTCAGGAACAGATCCAGGCGGGTCTTAAGTGTCTCCAGAGATGGAGACTCCACAACCCCCCTGGGCAGCCTGACTCGCAGGAGATGAGGCAAAGCTTGCTGGGGCCCTTGTTTTAGAAACCTGGGTTTGCAGGGGAGGTTTATCCACAAGACATGCATTTGCTTTCCCAAGGGTGGGTCCTGCTGTGTTGTGTCACTGGGCAGGGCCCAGCTGCCATGCTGGTGCACGGGCGCCCCAGGGTGCTGGCTGGGAGAGCAGGGTCCCTGGGCAGTGCTGCTCCTGCCTGCGTCCAGCTCAGCACCTCTTGCTGTTGCCAGGGGAAGGATTTAACCAGTGCTATCATTTTTGGGTTCTGAAGCAATGGGATGATTTCACAGTGACTGTTTTTTTCCCGTTTCTAAGTTGCATAGCTGTGTGTCCTGCTGCACCCCTTGTAATTACTGTGTGGTTTGTTCTGCAGCAATTGGAGGTCTTTCCTGTCAGTGCTGTGCTGTGCAGGGCAGGGCTGCTGTCCGTGGAGCCCAGCACTGGCTGTGCCTGCAGGCAGGAGATGAGGGACAAGATACTCACCTGGGGTCATGAGCTTAGTTCCTCCTGTCCTTGCTGCCCCTCCTGAGGAGAGCTCGGTGTGCACCAGCTGGGGTGCTGGAGCAAACGCTGACGATGGGAGCCGCAGGCTTGCGGAAGCTGGGGAAGGACTTGGCCAGGAGCTGGACTAAGACCCGTGGGCCAGGTCCTCCTGCCATGAGCTCTGGCTTGGGTCAGGATTGCAGTGCAGGGGGAGAGGAGCAGTCAGCAGCAGCCAGGTGTTTGCTGCTTAGATCTCATTTTGTTCCGCTCGTGTTCTCCAAACAGCCCTCACCGATGCCCTGGTGGTACGAGGGTGAGCAGAGTTCTGTGGTGAGCTGCTGTGGTGGAGCTGCAGGAGCCAGGGAGCCAGGCAGAGCCTCGTGCTGATGCAGTGGAACGTGGGGTTTTGATCCAAGTCTAAGAAATGAATCTGCAAAGTCCAGTTTGCCTCGGGGAGCGAATTTCAGCTCTGATGTTCCAGGCTCACTTGGAAAGCCTCTGTCTTCAGATTTCTCTTGTGAAGGCCTCACAGGAGGAGGCTGATGTGCTGGGTCTGGGGACAGCACGCTGTGCTCCCACTGACCCTCCACATCTCTCCGTCAGCACCTCCTGTGCTACAGGGGTGGCAGTGGGAAGCTCTTTTTCTTTAGGGTCAGAGAAAGACCTGAAGTGGTCTTCAGGTATCCAGTAACTGCGACAAACCTAGGGTCTGTGCAGAGCTTCCTTCAGCAGCTCCTTCCAGACCCGTTTGCAAGCTTTTTAAGGGGCTGTGTAATTAGCACAGAGTTTAATTGCAGCAGAAGTTGTGGTGGTAGCAGATTCGGAGCTACCGTTCCCACATCTCATGGCCAGTACAAGGGGATGTGGCTGAAATGGAACAGCAAATGCAGATACTCTTGGTGTGTTGAGAGTGAGCTCTGGAGTCACCAGGTACCACCGATGTCGGGGGGAAAGTGGCATAATTACTAAAGAAAATGAACACTTGCTCTGTCTAAAAACCAAACTGTCCAGAGGTGGTGGTGCACATGTGCTGCATGTGTGATTTACAGACCCTTCTTGGAGTTTGCTGGTAGGAGAGAGGGACTCGTCAGGGAAGGGAGGGGGCTGCCTCTTGTGGAGAGCCTCAGGAAGGGGCCGGGGCCCAGCTCGGGGAAGCCCCCATGGCAGGAGAGCCTCGGGAAGGGGCTGGGTTCCAGGCTGGGGAAGCCCCATGGCAGGGAGCTGCAGAGGAGCTGCCGTCAGGAACGGTTCTTTGACCCCAGCTCTGTCCTTCTCCAGGCATCATTCACCAGATGAAGGGCGACTACGAGACGGCGCTGCGGCTGCACAAGACGCACCTGAGCATAGCCCAGGAGCTGAGCGACTACGCGGCCCAGGGCCGGGCCTACGGCAACATGGGCAACGCCTACAACGCGCTGGGCCTGTTCGACCAGGCCGTCAGGTACCACCGGCAGGAGCTGCAGATCTCCATGGAAGTCAACGACCGCGCCTCGCAGGCCTCGACTCACGGCAACCTGGCGGTCGCCTACCAGGCGCTGGGTGCCCACGACCGTGCCCTGCAGCACTACCAGAGCCACCTCAACATCGCCCGGGAGCTGCGGGACGTGCAGAGCGAGGCGCGAGCGCTCAGCAACCTGGGCAACTTCCACTGCTCGCGGGGAGAGTTCGTGCAGGCGGCCCCGTACTACGAGCAGTACCTGCGCTTGTCCCCAGAGCTGCAGGACATGGAAGGGGAGGGGAAGGTTTGCCACAACCTGGGCTACGCCCACTACTGCCTCGGCAACTACGAGGAGGCTGTTAAGTACTACGAGCAAGACCTCGCCTTGGCCAAGGACCTGCACGACAAGCTGAGCCAGGCTAAAGCCTACTGCAACCTGGGCCTGGCCTTCAAAGCCCTGATGGACTTCGGCAAAGCGGAGGAGTGTCAGAAGTACCTGTTGTCCCTGGCCCAGTCTCTGAACAATTCCCAGGCCAAATTCCGAGCTCTGGGGAATTTGGGGGATATTTTTGTCTGTAAAAAAGACGTCAATGGTGCAATAAAATTTTATGAGCAGCAACTGAGCTTAGCTCATCATGTTAAAGACAGGAGACTGGAAGCCAGTGCCTACGCAGCCTTGGGCTCTGCGTACAGAATGATACAGAAGTGTGACAAGGCTTTAGGGTACCACACGCAGGAGCTGGAGGTGTACCAGGAGCTGGGAGATATTGCGGGCGAATGCCGGGCACACGGTCACCTTGCTGCAGTGTATATGGCACTTGGGAAGTACACCATGGCCTTCAAGTGCTACGAAGAGCAGCTGGAGCTTGGGCAAAAGTTGAAGGACCCCAGCATAGAAGCCCAAGTCTACGGGAACATGGGCATCACCAAGATGAACATGAATGTCATGGAGGAAGCCATCGGCTACTTCGAGCAGCAGCTGGCCATGCTGCAGCAGCTCAGCGGGAACGAGTCCGTGCTGGACCGGGGCCGGGCGTACGGCAACCTGGGGGATTGTTACGAGGCCCTGGGGGATTTCGAGGAGGCTATAAAGTACTACGAGCAGTACCTGTCCGTGGCTCAGAGCTTGAACCGCATGCAAGACCAGGCGAAGGCCTACCGGGGCCTGGGCAGCGGGCACAGGTGAGCAGCGCGGCGTCCCGATGCCCGGCGGGCGGGTGTGCTGAGCACCTGCCATCACACCTGCCACTGCACGTGCCCATGGGGCTGTGTGCTGGGCGCCTGCCTTCACAACCGGCCAGTGCACGTGCCCACGGGACTGTGCTGGGCACCTGCCATCACACCTGCCACTGCACGTGCCCATGGGGCTGTGTGCTGGGCACCTGCCATCACACCTGCCAGTGCACGTGCCCACGGGCTGTGGCACAGGAGGGAGTAACAACTCCTCGAGTGCTGAGGCCTGTGCTGCTGGCTCAGGTGATGCAGCTGGTGTTGCTCTGAGAGGGTTGCAGGGGGCAGGAGGTGCTGGGAGTGTCTGCTGGGGGGATTGTTTGTCTCTGCCCGAGCGGTCCGAGCTGGTCTGGAGGAAACAGCCAGACATCTTCTTTCCAGCAAAGGCTGTCAGAACAAGTGCTGTTGTCTGCTTTGTTCCCCTTGCAGGGCTATGGGAAGCTTGCAGCAGGCTCTGGTGTGCTTTGAGAAGAGGCTGGTGGTGGCCCACGAGCTGGGGGAGGCGTCTAACAAGGCGCAGGCCTACGGGGAGCTGGGCAGCCTGCACAGCCAGCTGGGGAACTACGAGCAGGCCATCTCATGCCTGGAGCGGCAGCTGGGCATCGCGCGCGAGATGAAGGACCGGGCGCTGGAGAGCGATGCCGCCTGCGGCCTGGGCGGGGTCTACCAGCAGATGGGGGAGTACGACACGGCCCTGCAGTACCACCAGCTGGACCTGCAGATCGCCGAGGAGACCAACAACCCCGGCTGCCAGGGCCGGGCCTACGGCAACCTGGGGCTGACCTACGAGTCCCTGGGCACCTACGAGAGGGCCGTGGTCTACCAGGAGCAGCACCTCAGCATCGCAGCACAAATGAACGACCTCGTGGCCAAAACTGTGTCTTACAGCAGCCTGGGCAGGACTCACCATGCCTTGCAGAACTACTCTCAGGCTGTGATGTACCTGCAGGAAGGTAAGGGGCTGAACTGTGCAGCAGAGTAGTGGTAGAGTTGGGGGGATGGGAGATGCCTGAAGACACAGGTGAGATACTGAGGGGATGTGTTTGACGGGGGCCTTTCACACAGCAGCTCTTGCAGACATCCATAGCTACCTCTGAGCATCTGAGCAGTGTCATCAGGTCAGTCAGAGTCTTCCTGGCATCCTGTAGACAAATCATTGCAAGCACGACATGTGCCTTCCTGGAGACATCCCATCCAGCTCTGACCACACCTGGCAGAGTCTGTCCCTGAGCCTGCAGAGTGTAAACCCTCTGTGAAAACCATTGCACTCCATGAACTGGCTCTGGGAAAACCACACCTGGTCGTGATGGGTCTCTCTGATCCTGAGAGCAGGCTTCAAGCTGATGTGTGCCCGCTGATGGCCACCTTGCTGCTTCTTCTGCTACCAAGGGTGAGTGTCCCCTGAGCTGTGAGTTGAAAACAGGTTGTGTTTGACAGGGAGGTGAGGGAAGTTCAACCCCAGCATCCAGAAGCTCTCTGCCACTGCTGAGCACTGGGGCCAGTGCTGGCTCATGAGTTGAGCTGCTGCAAGGGATTCCATCTTGCAGACCACATCTGTTGGAGGTGGTGGCTCTCTGATGGAGATGAGCAGTGTGGCTGGGGCGTGTGAAGCTGGAAGCGGAAGGATTAATTAATCACTTAGTCTGGTTTTCCTGAAACTGACCTTGGCAGGATTCCAGGTTGCTGAGGGAATTCAATTAACTTGGAAGGGGGGAAACAAAACACAGCTTCTTCTCCTGGTGTGATGCTGAATTCCTGAGAAGCTTGTGAATGCCAGTGGCTGCCACAGAGCTGCCTGGTCATGTCCAGGACCCCCACTGCCCCCTCTGTGCAGAGCCCAGGGCACCTAAGAGAAGAGGCACCCCTGGTGTCAGCGGGGCCCATGGAGGTGAGAGGTTGGGAGCTGGGTGGAAGGTGCTGCTGGAGGTGAAACAGGTTCCAGGTCATTCATGCCAGGACCCTGCCCTCTGCCCTGGCTCTGTACATCACCATGTGGAGCCTGCCAGGAGTCTGGGGAGAGCTGGTGGGCAGCGAGCCGGGCGTGTGGCAGGAGCTCTCTTTTCTGGCAGTGTTTGGCAGTTCAGTGTGATTTTGTTTGTGTGGCTTCTAGAGTTTAAAAGTCAAGCTTCCTGATAGGGGCTTACTGAGGACTGCACCTTACTCTCAGTTCAGGAGGTCTGGGTGCACAGAACTGTCTGCTGTGACGAGGCACCTCTGTCACTGGTGTCAGTGGGAGTGTTGGCTGCAGCTGCCTGGCACTGCCCTGCTCAGCAGCTTCCCGGGTGTTCCTCCTGCCACAGGAGTCCCCCAGACCAGCAGCCCCCGGGCTGCAGAGGCAGAAGTGCTGCCAAAGCCCCATCTCTCCTTTGGTCTCCTCTCACTCTGACTCCTTTCCAGGGCTGAGGCTGGCAGAGCAGCTGGGACGCAGAGAAGATGAAGCCAAAATCCGCCATGGTCTCGGCCTCTCCCTCTGGGCGAGTGGGAACCTGGAGGAGTCTCAGCACCAGGTATCCCGTGGTCTGCTGCTTGTGTCCTCTGAGCCTTTTGGGCCCTGTCCCCAGGGGAGGAGGTGGCTGCTACACCCTGGGGAGGGGTGTATTGCACTGAGCCAGCTCAGTCCCTGTGCCTCCAGCTCTGCCCGATGTTACCCATCCTCTGCCAGGAGCTCTGCTGTCCCGAGGGGCTGTCTGAGGCAGCTGCAGGGTTACCCTGGCCCTGGCTCCTCCTGCTCTCCCAGCCAGTGCTCTGTGCTGTGTCTGAGGTCACTGTGGCTGTTTTCTCCTCCAGCTGTACCGGGCCTCAGCACTGTTTGAAACCATCCGACACGAGGTGCAGCTGAGCACAGACTACAAGCTGTCCCTGTTCGACCTGCAGACATCCTCCTACCAGGCCCTGCAGAGGGTACTTGTCAGTCTAGGTAAGAGATGCCATCATAAGCTGAGTCTGAACTCCAGGCTATGCCAAGAGTTCAACTGAAGTTTCAGGGAGACAATTCATGAGGCATCTTTCACTCATTTGTCCAATGCAGCACTGCAGGTAGATTTCTTTTCCAGGACAGAAATAAGGTGCCCTGTTTTGGGTTTCAGGCACCTCTGGATCTTCTCTCTTGCTGCCTCCATTCACTTGCATCTCTGTGGCTTGTTTTCCCACCTTTGTGTTGCTGCCTGCAGCCAAGGTGATGTGTGGGGCTGTATTCTAGTGCAGACTGCTCTTTCCAGAACCCAGTGCTGTGATCCTGCTTGTCCAGGCTCTCGTTTGGGTTCGGATAGCAGCTGTCCCTGTTCTGGACACTGCACTGCACACCACGCTGATGTCAGGACTGAGAGGGGGCTTTTCCTTTGCAGGTCACCACGATGAAGCCTTGGCAGTAGCAGAGAGAGGACGAACGAGGGCGTTTGCTGACCTGCTTGTGGAACGTCAGACTGGGCAGCAGGACTCTGACCCCTACTCTCCAGTGACCATTGACCAGGTCTTGGAGACAGTGAATGGCCAGAGGGGACTTGTTCTCTACTACTCCCTGGCTGCAGGTTATCTGTACAGCTGGCTGCTGGCTCCTGGGGCAGGTGAGGTCCTTTTTGGAGAGGAGAGCCTGTGAACAAGCCTTGCAAAGGGAGAATTGTGCCATTTGTAGCTAGGAATGAATCTGGGACCAGAGAATCCTTTCCATCCAGTACTTAAAAGCTGAATAGACAGAAAACTATGGCATAGCTGCAGCAACGTGACACAGAAGTGCTTATTCAGGGCTTTGGTGTTCACCTGGAGATGAAAACGTTTCACGTGTTTAATATTTCCATTTTTCAGCCTCCAATATGTGTGTATTTCCCACAGGGCAGAGCGGAGCAGTAATGAGATTCCAAGCTTTGTGAGAATCGTCTATGCATAAGAATCCCTACTTTAATTATATTTCTGTGCCTTATCCTTCCAAAAGCTTTTGACATTTATTCTCTGAAGTGGATTGCAGAAAACAGAAGGACGTCCCTGTTTCCTGATATGCCATTGAACTGCCTGATCCTCTGAATTCTCCTCATATGAATGTGGAAACACTTATCACAGAGGAGCATGGAGGATTAATTTGAAGAGGATTGCTTTTTTCAGACAGCTGTTGTTCATTATCTAATAAAGTGATGACTGTAAATTTTCATGAGTTCTTTCTGGATATAATTTAATAATTGCAGCCCTTCACCGTGACAAAGCTAAAGAGATAAAAAGCACTGTTTAGATTGCACCAGAGCTGCTTTGGGAAGGGAAGCAAGCTTGTACACAGGCCTGACTTCAAAGGAGATGATAGTGATTGGAAGATAGAGGTTTTGGGGGTTTTTTTGCAGTGTTTCAAGTGTGTGGTACTGTTGTCCTATGCACCCAGTCGCTAATTGGCTCGTCAGGCCTGGAGGTGGCACAAGAAAATGCCAGTAATTCTATAGTACTAATATCAAGTTGAGCTTTCTAAAACCACATAGGTCAGAGGGGTAGGGTTTGCCACTAGGCATCGTGACCAGTCCTCTCGTCCGCACTGGGTCTTGCAGAACAGCAGTTGCACTCGGGTAGGGGGTTTGTGAGTGCCCTGGACAGCCCTGTCAGACTGAGGTGCTTCAGGGCTTCCACCTGAGCTCTGCAGTAGTGACTCCAGCCGAGCCATGGCCACCTTGTTTTGTTCAGTTAGTGCTGACAGAGAGAGGGGGTTCAGTGGCAACCCCAGATCCTCACTGCCCTGCTGAGATAGAACTCCTAGAGCCCTGGCACTGGTTCTGTATTTGCTGCTGTTGCTGCAGGAGGAGTTGCTATGTTCTTTATTCCTCTGCTCTTCTTAACTGGTTTAATTATTTATGCTGTCAAGGAAATCAGGGCATCCAGAGCAGCCTTTAACTGTTGATCACAGGCTGTGGAATTAATTATATCAGGATGGATAGGCCAGTTTGAGTGGAGGAAGGTTTTATCTGAAATAATGGTTGAATTCTTAACAAAACAGTGAGTGTCCTTTATCTGGTTTACCCATTGTGAAATGCTATCTTTTAATATTTCAGTGTACATTAATCCACCTTTTTTTTTCTTTGTATGTAATGTACTTTCATGCATGTGAGTGAAAAATCTTCGTGTGGTATGAGTGGTTCTGCTGTGGTAATAACACTTGCTCACGTTTGAGCCTTGTGTGTTCAGTTTATGTTCTCAGAGGCTGTTAATAGGCATTTTTCAAGTGCATCTACTGCAATAGGAATTACTGTAGTAGGAGCTTGTATGAAAGATCTGCTCTATAATTGATGTGAGGGTGCTGCAGCAGCAGATGCATTCTGAGCATCTCCTAACAGCATTGCTCTGCCTTGATACCTTTGAATCATCAGCTGCCAAGGACAAAAGCAGCTTTTCAGAGCAGGGCTGTGGTGCTGAGTGGTGGCAGAGCCCCCGGAGACCTGGCACAGAAAGCTTTGGAAATTCCAGTGCTGGGGGCTGTGCCACCTTCCTAGGTGCAGAAATAACCTGGTGGCTCGGGTGCCTTGCAGGGATTGTGAAGTTCCACGAGCACTACCTGGGTGACGGGCTGTCGGACGGCGCCGGGGACTTCCAGGAGGCCAGCAGCACCCTGCAGGCAGCCACCAGCTCTGCTCTGGAGCAGCACATCTCCAGCGTGAGGGAGGCTCTGGGGGTGGACTCCTACTACACACGGTAAGTGCCCCCCGAGCCCTCTCAGCTGAGAGCAGCCTGGCGTGAGCTACTCGGCCGAGAAGCCTGAGAACTCGCTCAGAGGAGGGGCAGGTTTCCATTGCAGCAACAAAAAATGGCTTTATTTTTGTACCCAGAGCTGTTTTTCTGCCAAGTAAATCTGTGTGCACATGCAAATAAGGTTTGAACCCATTGGCTGTGTAATGAATCTCCAGACTGGATGAGGAGGCAGGTGCCATGTCTGAATGTACACCAGTGAATTCCATCCTCCTTGCAGTCTCCAGCCTAATTAATTCCTTTCAAAGGTTTACTTATGAAAAGCTGCAAATACCAGAGGAATTCCACCTCCCCTCCAAATGTGTTCCCTCGTGGCTGTAACTAAGTAAATAATTTACAGTGAATTAATCTCTCTGATGAATTTCAGGGAGGAGGGAGGAACCTTCCTCCCATCCACTACTCGGGTCCCACAACTGTTTCCTTTTATGTTTTTAATCCTATAGATTAATCACAAATCATTTTATTTTGCTTATTTATACTTAATCACAAGCTCTCCTGGTATCTGGCTCGATACCTTGATGGGATGATTATGAAAACACTCTCTGTTCTTCTCTGCATGCTTCTGTCTGAGAAGCAGAGCTGGGCAAGGCCCTTGCTCTGTACTCACAGCACCTGGAGATGGACACCAAAGCCTGCTCTGCTGCCCTGCTCTCCAGGGAGGGAGATGGTAGAGTGATCCATGTGTTTCTTCAGCTGGGAGGGAGATAAAGGTGGCATGGGTCTGAGGTTTAATCTATCTCCTGAGGGCTTTTATTCCCTTGAGGTACCAGCACAATGATTTTCCTTTCTGCTTCCTCTGCTGGCTCCCTCCAAGGTGTGGATACAGGCAGGAAGGGCAAGAAGGGCAAAAACCCCAGACTGAATTGGTTCCATCTACCCTCTTAAAGCATAAGGGTTGCATGAGTCAGAAGGTTACATCTTCTCCATGTGTTGATGACTCTTACCTGCCAGTGTGGCTGTACACCACTGGAATCTGCAGTTAACCAGGTGTAACAGACTTCCAGATACAGATTTCACTTCATTAACCATTTCTCACCACAGAATCTTCTCCTGGCAAAGGGAGTCCATCAGTCGTTAGGTTCTGGGATGAATTTTTAATTTGCTGTGGCGTCAGCTTCCAGCTCTCTTCTTGGTGATGGCAGTGGTATGTTTTTGGTTAAGGATTCGGTGATTAATGCTTGTCTCCGAGATCATTGGGCTGGTGTGGTGTGATCACAGGCAGAAGCTCTTCCCCACTTCAAAACTATTTGCAGGGAGTTAAACAAACAAATCTTGGTTCCATGTGCATAAATGTTGTGTTCTGCTCTGAAGCTTTCCCATGTGGCTCAAGAGCTTCTCTACAGCACTGCTGACTGTCACCAGACCTCAGGAGGAGCTGTCATCTGCCCTGGAACCTGTCCACTGCCTACCAGCAAAGAACTGGGATTTCAGTTTCTGTAGCACACGTGTGAAAACTTCATTTGACTCTGACTTCTCAGCTCATAGCTTCCTAAGTGCACTGTAGCTGTGCTTTGGGGTTCCAGTGGGCTGGAGCTTGTGTTGGGGCAGACTCCTTTCTCTGAAGGGAGAGCGTGTGGCCTGCTCTAGTGGGTTAATGAACTCAGGGTTTTTGCCTTTCTAAGGAGGTCCAAATACTCATTGTGAGTGCTATTCAGAAGTGTGCCAGGACTCAAACCTACACATGCCTGCAGCTGGAGGAGGAACATGCAGCAGGCAGCTGTTGACAACCTTTTGTTTTCCCTTTTCTTTCAGTATTCTTGTTTTAATTTTTTATTTTTCCCTCATGACATTGTTCAGCCCCATTTCAGCAATCATGAAGGGATTGGCTTTTGTCAGGACTTTGTTTATTAGTTTATACTGACCTGGGAGTATGCTTACAGGATTCCCTGTGGTCCATACAGCAACACAGGGACAGAGCTAGTTGCCTCCACAAGTTTGTGCTGTTCATTCATTTAATTCATGTGCTCTTTATTGGAAAATAAAGTCCTTGATCAAAGGCTCCAAGTTGTCAGGAACCCAAAAGTGAACCTTCCTTCTCCACACTGCTCCCCCTGCAGAGCCTGTGCCAGCAGTGAGACTGAAAGTGAAGCTGGGGACATCATGGACCAGCAGTTTGAGGAGATGAATAACAAGCTGAACTCCATGACTGACCCGACTGGCTTCCTGAGGATGGTCAGCAGGAACAACCACTTGAACAGGTGAGAGTCCAGCACTACTGTGGGGGCCAGCAAGCAGAATGATGGTAATGGGGTTCCCTCTAAACTGCAGGTTTAGAGCTGGTGCCCGTCCTGTTGCCCCCAGCTGTGGGGCACAGAGCAGCAGCTGCTCTGTCCTCTGGCTGCAGTAGCCATCCATTCTCCACAGCATGGATTTAGGGGAGCATCTCTCTTAGGAATCAGGTCTATCTGTTGTTACTGTGCTGCACTCCCCTCTTCTGAGCAGAGGGGTCCATGGGATTTCCCTTCTGTCCTTCTGTGTTCATGTGGTGCACTAAGAATTTCTCCATCCCTCATCTCCATCCCTGCATCTTGCTCCTGCTGGGATTGAGAATCCACTAACAGCCTAGTGTGTGACATGTGCAGCCAGCACAGGAGTTCTGGGTGCCTGGTGGCCCTCCACAGATGTGTAGCCTGTTGGGGGTTGTTTCTCTTCTACAGACTCAAATGTCCTGAGGGGAAATCATTGCAAATTTGCTCTTCTCCTGGCCAAGTGCTGTTTTTGAGTATTGGAACAGTTGCTGGGGAACTCTGTGTCCCTGCTGTATGTGAAGTGTGGTACTTGAGGCTCTCTGCTACACACTTAATATGGAAAAACTCATTTCTGTTGATCTTAACTGTCGTCCTCATCAGCTGGAAATGCACTGTGTTCCAGTCAGGACTGCAGGAGAGCTGCACAGTCCTCACTCATCTCTGCCTCTTACAGCTTGCTCATGCCTCAGGCTCACATCACTGCACGGACTATGCTGAGCACTGGATGGAAATTGAAGACAGAATTTTCCCAGTGTTCCCACTCCCCCACGGAGGGCAGCTGCACATTGCAGGCTGGGGTTTCTGGATCAGCACTCCAGCATGGACTGTGAGCACAGGATACCCCAGGCCTTTCCCAGCTGGAAGAGCCTGCAGTGGTACGAGCTGTCACTGGAGCTTGAGAGCTGGAACAGCATCCCCATGAAACTGGGAGCTGCCTTTGGCACCAACATCTGGTTGGTTTTCTTTCCAGAATCCACACACTGATCTGTTCAAGCCGCTGTGTTGATGGCGAGCTGGGAGCGCTTTCCAGTTTGGATCAGACAGGCAGATCCCAGAGGTGATGAGATGGTTTGCTAGTTTGTTGGAAGGACAGGAGAATGCCCCTCTGACTGCAGGGAAGAACACACTGCCACAGCTGTTTTGCACCTGGTTTGCTGAGCACCTCCTGTTCTGAGTGTCTCCTCTAGTCCCATAGGTGATCAGACTGGATCAGAGCTGAATGGCACTGGAGAAAGCATTACCTGGCCTTTTGCTGCTCTCTGTGGCTCTTAATTAAGCTGTGTAGGGAGGTGTGGCTCATGGCATGGAACACACCAAGCCTGGGACAGCAGGGAGACATCTTTGCAAGAGCCCTGAAGCTTCAGCAGGGAAGCAGATTAAAATCTGTTTGGAAGTGAGCAGATGAGAAAATAAAATGGGAGCAGGCAGCGTTTCTGTGCATTGGCCTAGAGCATTAACAGGGAACTGTGAGCTCTCACACTTTGGTTAAGCCACAGAATTAAATAGTGAGCTAGAGCACAAGCTGTGATCTTGCAGCTCCAGACTGCAGCTCACCTCCTGGTGCTCATGTAGGTCAAGGCTGAGTGGATTGCTGCTGCTGAGTGCTTCAGAGGATGGTAGAGCTGTGGCTCAAAGGCAGTGACTGGAGGTGTGGCGTTTGCTTTGGCTTCTGCAGTGCAAAGGACAGAGAGAAGTAGGGTCTGCTCAGAGCTGAGAATAAGAGATAGTCCTCCCTGCTGCCAAGGCAGCCCCCTCATGTGGGGCCTGAGTGCATGTTCACATGTTGTGCTTGAATGCTGGAGACCCTCAGGGGAGTTTGCATGGCCTGGGGCCAGTGCAAGTTCCCTCACGCACGGGAGCTGCGCATGCAGTTAGGAAACCAGGCCCTGGAGATGCTGGGAGGTTGGAGCCATCCATGTCTGGGACAAAGTGGGTGACTCGAGCAAGCCCTTGGTTTGGGATGGCTGCCTTCTGGCTGCTGCCAGCAGGTAACTTGGCTTCTAAGGAGAGAATGGTATGATTTTTGGCACTTCTGCTTAGAAAAGCAAAAATGTTGGGCTTTGGCAGTTAAGGAACTTCTGAAAAAAAATGGTCTGTGGAGGAGAAAGGAAACCCTGAAGGGAAGCTGCAGTGGTTTCAGGCCTGGGCAGTAGCTGTTTTCAGCTGTGCATGCCACTGACAGCCCCAGCTGCTCATGTCTTACACAGCTCCTTAGGGCTCATAGGCTTTTCTTGGGTCTCCAGATTAAAATCTGATTTCCTCCTGTTAGTCATCTTCTGCTCCAGCAAGGGACTTGGCCACTGCCTGTACCTGAACAGCTCCCCACCTGCTCCTTGGCCACTGCCTGTACCTGAACTGCTTCCTAACATGGGGAGCCAGGAGGGTACCAGGGTCTGACTGGCGTGCAAGGAAGGGAGGTCTTTGGAAGACAGGTAGGAAGGCAGTGGCTGGAGGGTCTCCTGTCTGGTTCTCCACCATACAGGGTGCAGCACTGCAGCTGCCCAAGTACAGACCACACAGGCAGAGAGTGCTGGGTGGTCTGTGGGTTTTGTGCAACGCTGGTGGGTTCTGGAGATGGTTGTTTATCCTCAAAAGCATCCACAGGGAGCTCGTATCTGAGTGTTTTCTGGAGCTTCCCACAGCTTGGTATGATGAGCGTGCCAAGGCCCTGAATGTGGATTTGGGGCTGTATCTCTAGGAAGGGTCTTTTTGTGCGAGGCCTGCAGAATGACAGGCCTGATGTGTGTCAGAGCACTGCAGCAGCAGCTCTGACCCCAGCCCTCATGAATGGCTCTGCTTGGTCATGGGCAGTCCTGGTGAGTGCCCAGGCCCCAGCCTGGGCTGTGTCCTCTGCTTGCTGCAGGTCAGGCTGCCTTACACACAGGGTGATAAATAAGCAGCACTGTGTAACCTGTGCAGAGGCATCCACGTGATGGATTTCACTGTTCCAGAAATCAGGGCACCCCTCTCATAGCAAGAGCAAGGTAGAAGTGGCCAGTGCAGTGCCCCACAGCCTGCACTAGTGCTCTGTAGAAGGGGCATTTGGCCAGAAGATTCAGGAGTCTCCCTCTTGTCACATTGACATCCCTGCAAGCCCCCTGGAGAGCCATTTGTCAGCTGGGTTGGGAGGAGAGGGAGTGGGCTGCTCTGAGCTCCAGGCCTGTGCTGCCTGTTACACATCTCTCCCCATCCTCCCCTGTGGATTTTCTCACTCTCTGTGCACAAACATGCAGGCAAGAGATGTGAAAGATTTATCATACTCCCTTGGTTCTGTTCTAATAAAAAGCAATCCAAGTGGTGAAGGAATAAATCTAGAGCTGCTTGGCTGTGAAACCAGGGTGGAGGAGGCTCTGCTGCTGAGAGCAGTCCCAGCCCTGCTCCCTGCAGTGAAGGAGCTCCAGGATTGGGACCCAGAGCAGCAGGGGCCAGCACAGGGCTGTGCTGGGGATGGTGCCCTAGTGCAAGCACTGGGCTGTCCCTGCCCCTCTAGACTGGTGTGTCAGGCAGGATGCACTAGAGGGGTGTGAGAGAAAGGAATTTTCTGCTTCTGTCTGCTGGTATGTGTCTTTTCTTGCATGTTGGCTTAACATGGTAGTAGGAAGAGACACTGCCTGTATGTTGTGTAGCTAACCTCTCCCTTGCCTCTTGCCCACAGGAGCTGTCAGAGCATGACCAGTCTGTTCAGCAGCACCATGTCTCCTGTTAAGGATGGGACATCATCTCTTCCAAGGAGGCAGCCTTCCTTCACCAAGCCCCCGCTCCGTGCGCTCTACGACCTCCTGATAGGGCCCATGGAGGGAGTAAGTCTTTGGCATGGGAAAATGTAGAGATTCATTTGCCAAACTCCCTAATTGATGTAGGAAAGCAAACACGGGCAGCTTAGATTTTACCTGGAGTGGTGATTTTCACTGGTCTTCCCAGATGGTGAGACTGTGAGTGGTGGGAGGTGGAAACAAGGGATGTTGCTGTTGATAGCACTTCCAGTCAGCTGCCACACAGAATGCATTTGATAAAGCTAATCAGGAAGTGTATCCTTAATTGGCCAGCACTGACTGGCACTCAGCAGCTCTGTCTAGGAACAGAGAGGTCAGGGGGTAACGAAAGCAGTACTGAGACCCCGGCAGCACCCCCAGCCCACCCTGTCCCCCCCTGGCAGCCAGCTGTGGCCAGACAGGCTCTCCCATCCCAGGGGCTGGTGCCTGTGCAATTTACACAGGAATTAGAAGTTCTGCTAGGCCTGTGTCACTGACTCAGACGATGTTGCTGACAGCTAAAGCTCCTGGAGCAGTAAGTAAAATGGAATCTGCATTAGAAAAACCACACAAACAAATACCAAAAACATTTCTGGGAAGCAGCAGCTGCCCTGGTGGGAAGCTGCTGCTCGTCAGCCCGGGCTCTGCAGAGCAGGCAGGGCTGGGTGGAGGCTGGTGGGTTCAGCTGCAGAGCACACGTGCTGGGGAGGCCTCCCAGGGCTGCCTGTCGGGATGGAGCAGAGCTGGGTTGTGGGAAGGGTCCTGTACCCGCCCTGCGTCTGTCTGCAGTCAGCGGGGCAGAGGCAGCCCAGAGCTGTAAGGAGAGCAAGGGAAACAGCAAGAGGTCAGCAACTATTTTTAACTCCTTTCAAATGAAAATTTCCTTACCCTTCAGCAGTTTTGCTCCCACTGCAAATGGCAAGAAGCCTTTAAAAGCACCTCGACATCTCTCCAGGTTTTTATGGCCTGACATTCTCCCTCAGAGCTGACCTGGGTTTGTGGTATTTCTGACTCACTCCAGACTCCCTTGGCAGAGACCAGTGCACTGGGCTTTCTGTTCCTTTAGTAATGTTCATTCATCTTTGCTGCTGCCTGAGTCTGAAGCTTGGGACTGGCTGCAGCTTGCTTCTGGTCAGGTACTGTCAGTGCATCTCGACCGAGGAGCTGCCAGTGCAGCAGAGTGCAGGCTGGGAGCCTCCTGCACACAGACCCTGAGCAAGGTGGAGAGGAAGAGCTGTGTTAGCACCAGGGCATGTTTGTCTGAGCTCTCTAGATAGAACCTGACAAAAGCAGTAGCATTCACTCTCAAAATGCACAGATCCCTTACTTTTCTGTTGCACTCTTCAGTTACCCGACGTGTCCACACCAGGATTTTCTGACACTACTTCTACTCCCCTCTCGTTCCAAAAGTCTGTGTTTTCATGAGACATTTCACAGCAGCAGTTTATTGTGGCAGTGAAGGAAGGAGGGAGGGTTGGTAGGTTGGTTCTTCTCTCTCAATGCCAGTGTGTGTTCACCCGCCAGCACACCCGTGTGCACATGGAGCATGATTCTCATGTGGATACTTCCAAACCTAATGCAGGGTCAGACTAGAGCCTGGTGCTTGGGAGCTGCAGGCTGGGGCACTGATGGAGTGAAAGGGCTGAACTGATCCTCTCTTCTCTTTCCAGGGTTTGATGCATTCCAGTGGGCCTGTTGGCCGCCACCGCCAGCTGATCCTGGTTCTGGAGGGAGAACTGTACCTCATTCCTTTTGCTCTCCTGAAGGGAAGCTCCTCCAACGAGTACCTCTATGAGCGCTTCAGCCTCATTGCTGTGCCATCCATCCAGTCCCTGAATCCCAGCTCCAAGGTCAGACATTGCCCTTAAACGTCCCTCTTGCAGAGCTCTGCTGTAGGGGGCAGGTTCCTGCACACGTGAGGGAAGCAGCAGCTCTGTCCTGCTGCAGTCTCTTAACCCAAGATGTGGGGATAGAAATCCTGAATGCATTCAGGTGATGTTCATTGGAATACTTACATGGAAGAAAATAAGAAATGTGGGGTTTTTTTTGTAATTATGACAACCAGGCTTTTGTGTAGAGATGAAGACACTGGATTTTTAATTACCAGCCCCATAGCAAACAGAACCTTGAACCCCATTTTCTCTTTCTCTTTCTGTAGTCCCACACGAGGAAGAATACTCCTGCTTACTCCAGTTCTACCTCAATGGCAGCTGTCATAGGAAATCCCAAGCTCCCTTCAGCAGTTATGGACAGGTGGCTATGGGGACCTATGCCTTCTGCAGAGGAGGAAGCATACATGGTATCTGAGTTACTCAGCTGCCAGCCCTTAGTTGGCGGTGCAGCAACAAAAGAGAGGGTCATGAGTGCCCTCACTCAGGCAGAATGTGTCCATTTTGCAACCCATGTCTCCTGGAAGCTGGCTGCTTTGGTCCTGACACCCAACACCGACAGCAACCCAGCCGGCAGCAAGAGTTCTTTTGGGAACCCCTACACAATCCCAGAATCCCTTCGGATGCAGGATGATGCCAGTGATGTGGAGAGCATCTCAGACTGCCCTCCTCTTCAGGAGTTCCTGCTTACAGCAGCTGATGTGCTGGATCTGAGGCTTCCTGTCAAACTGGTGGTTCTTGGCTCTTACCAAGAATCCAACAGCAAAGTCACTGCTGATGGAGTCATTGGCTTGACAAGAGCTTTCCTAGCTGCTGGGGCACAGTGTGTCCTAGTGTCACTCTGGCCTGTTCCCGTGGCTGCTTCCAAGATGTTTGTGCATGCCTTCTACTCCTCCCTCCTGAACGGCATGAAGGCCAGCGCTGCCCTCGGCGAGGCCATGAAGACTGTGCAGAGCAGCAAGCAGTTCTCACACCCATCCAACTGGGCAGGTAGGAAGGATCTGCTTTTTGACAGCAAGATGGGGTTTCTGCAAAGCACTCTTGTTTCAGCCAGATGGAGTGAAGCAAGAAGTGCTGCCACGTAGCTGGGAGGAGGGGCAGGCAGAGCTTGTGCTGGCACTGGAGAGCTGGTGGTTTGGTGGTGCATTGGCCAAGACAGGTTTCTGACTGAGATAGGGAGAGCTCCCTGTTCTCTGGGTTCTGTGGGCACTGTTTAGCATCTATTGATTTCCACTGCTGTAGAGCAGACCTGGAGCACGCGAGGGCAAGCTGAGCTGCAGTACAGTGTTTTTCCACTTGCTTGAACAGGAAAACCACTATTGATTTACTGGAGAACAGCAAAAAGCAACTACAAGCTTTCTGGAAATTCACTCTGTTGGGCTAGACAGGGAGTGGGCACCTGCTCGGGGAATGGGGTATCGCTGCAGGGCACAGTGCTCCAGCAGCCTGAAGCAGAGGGTGTCTGCTGCTGCTCTGAGCTTTTGCTATATCAGAAGGATATTGAGTGGCTCTTATTCTGCATCCTGCAGGCTTCATGCTTATTGGGAATGATATGAAGCTGAACAGCCCTTCTTCACTAGTAGGACAGGCCCTGACTGAGATTCTGCAGCACCCTGAAAGGGCACGAGATGCTCTGCGCGTCCTGCTACACCTGGTAAGAGAAAGGAAGCACTGCCACAGCCAGCAGGCACAGGGAGGGGCTGCAGCCCCTGTGCTTGTGAGGTAACATCACCTGTAGGTGATGAAAGGGAAGAGCAACACCCTCTTGTCTCTATACCTTCAACCCTTGCCATGAGGTACTCTCTTGTGAAAACTCTGGGTCAGTGTGAAAAGGCTGGGACACCTGGTAAAGTGCAAAAAGAGGCCAAGTGGAGTCTTGGGTTGCACTGTGACAAAATCCTTCCCAAGACCAGGGGCTGCAGCAGCTGTTGGATTGGGTCTCCACTTGCAATGGTAATTGAGGTCAGTTGTTTCTAAAAGAAAATAGCTTTGAACATTGCAGTCATGGAGATGAAGGGCACAGTGACTGATGTCTCTCTTTGCATACTTGGACCGTAAGAGGCATTGTTGTCCCCAGATGTGCCATCAGCAAATTGTGAGGAGCAGCAGGACTGAAGCCAGACTGCCAGATGGCTGGAATACTCTCATGACTTCTAATGCTTTCCTTCCAGTGTGTTCAGCAGGAGCGTGGAGTATCCACAGGATGGTGGGAAGCTGTGAAGATTACTAGCCATCCCAGTTGCTGGGTTTTGTGGACACATAGAGTCGCAGAACGTCAGGGGCTAGAAGGGACCTCGAAAGATCATCTAGTCCAACCCCCCTGCCAGAGCAGGGTCACCCAGACCAGATCCCACAGGAACAGATCCTGACTGGTTTGGAATGTCTCCAGAGAGGGAGACTCCACAACCCCCCTGGGAATCCTGTGCCAGTGTCTGCCACCCTCAGAGTGAAAAAATTCCTCCTCAAGATTCCATGAAACTTCCTATGCCTCAGCTTGCAGCCACTGCCCCTGTCCTGCCTTTGGGCATCACCGAGCAGAGCCTGGCTCCATCCTCCTGGCACTCACCCCTTATGTATTTATGGACATAGATGAGGTGACCCCTCAGTCTCCTCCAGGCTAAAAAGCCCCAGCTCTCTCAGCCTCTCGTCACAAGAGAGATGCTCCACTCCCTTCAGCATCTCTGTGGCTCTCTCCTTACTGTTTACCATGCAGCTGCAGACTCTTGCCAGGTAGTGAGCAGTGCATGCAAGAGTCTGGAACCTGAACGTGGGCCATTTGGGGTATAACTGCAGCTGCCAGGCACTGTCACAACCACACTGGTCCCTGGTTTCCTGCGGCATTACTTTCCCCAGCATCCTGGAGAGTACTGACACCCATCACAGTGTTTCTGAAGCTGGGTGCTGAGCTCCTGGAGTGCCGCAGCCTGTCTGTGAGGGGCTGTGGAGGAGCCCTCCTCTCACACAGGCTGCTCTGCTCTGCTCCGCCCCGCAGGTGGAGAAGTCGTTGCAGCGGATCCAGAACGGGCAGCACAACTCCATGTACACCTCCCAGCAGAGCGTGGAGAACAAGGTCGGGGGCATCCCAGGCTGGCAGGCGCTGCTCACCGCGGTCGGCTTTCGGCTGGACCCTCCGGCCAGCGGGCTGCCAGCGGCCGTCTTCTTCCCCACCGCCGACCCCGGCGAGCGGCCGCAGCAGTCCAGCACCCCCATGCCGTCCAGCCTCGGCAAGGGCTCCACACCACCATGCAGTCCCTCCTGGGTAAGGGCTCCACACCACCATGCAGTCCCTCCTGGGGAAGGGCTTGACACCACCATGCAGTCCCTCCTGGGTAAGGGCTCTACCTGGCTGCAGCAGTGCAGCACCACCATGCAGTCCCTCCTGGGGAAGGGCTCGACACCCCCATGCAGTCCCTCCTGGGTAAGGGCTCGACACCCCCATGCAGTCCCTCCTGGGGAAGGGCTGTCCCCAGCACACAGCAGCTTCTCCCTGCCTGGCTTTGATGAGATGACATCAGGGTTCATCAGGGCAGATGTTCTAGAAGTAGATGCTCACTGAAAATCTTGTCACGGCTGGGAACCACATACTGCTGGGTCCAGGAGTATGGTGTGACTGTTCCTTTCTTCCAGGAGCAGCTTTCACTCAGAAATATATTATCAGATGGAAAGTGGGAAAACTTTTTGCTTTCTGGGAATTGCTGCTGCTTCCAGAACTGCTCAGTGCTGTGTGGGAGAGGTTTTAGGAAGCTGTTTGCTGATCCCAGTTGTTGCATTTCCAGTCAGAAACAGACAGTGAACAGTCCCTGCTTCTATTGTTTTTCAGGTTTGCCCAACCCTGCACTTCAGGCACTTTGTAAACTTATCACAGCTTCAGAAACAGGAGAACAGCTCATCAACAGGGTGAGTTGGGAGGTTTTCCTCCCTGTACTACTCAAGTGGCTCTTCCCAGGTCAGTGAATTAAGAAGTGGTTTGACCCATTCTAATTGCTGTTTGGCCACTGTGGCTGGTCTCTGTCCACGGTAATTACCCAAGGCTGAAGGTATAGCTAATTTTGGACAATGAAAGGTCTGTCAGAAACCTTACTGAGCCTCTGCTTCTCCTGGTGTCTGTGCTCACAGCTCTCATGGTCTTCAAGAGAAGGACCATCTATGGCTGTGGGGCTCCCTCCACTCTGCTTCACATTCCTCCCTCTCCCGTCTTTCTAGCATGCCTGGCCTAACCTAACCTTCCCTCCCTCTGTACCACCAGCCTGGCTGGCTTTCCATTATGTGTTTCTTACTGTCCTGATTGCTCCTCTCATGAGGTTTATCCTGATCATTTGCCTGCTTTAGTAAATGAGCACACTGCACATAGTGAGTGGGCTTACAGCTCACTTTCTTTTCCCCTTTCCCCACGCAAAAATGTTCTAGGGAAGCACCAGATTATCTCTGTGTAGCTTCAGAGGGTTCCCCTTCATCTTGTCATGTTGAGTGTCTGCACAAAATGCAAAGCCAGGGCTGCTGCAGCAGCTCTGCCAGCCCATTGGACTGAGTCTGCTCCAGGGAAGGGGTTTCTTGTCATCTGCAGTGGCACGAGAGCTGTTTCTAATGCCTTGTCCTTGATGGCATTTTGCTTTCATGCCTTGGCTCTTTACACAGTGCCTGAGACTCCTGTGGTTGAACAGCAGGATCATTTTTTTCCCTCACTGCCACCAGAGGGAGGCCCAGGGTGGAAGGGATGTGATGAGCAGGAGCCAATATCCCCACAGACCCGAGTGTGTTCAGTGTCCATGAGATGACTTCGTGGTTGTCTTGTGCCTCAGATAATTAAATCACTCAAGGAAGAACATGGAGATGGCTGCACACAACTAACAAAGGTGCCCTTGCTATCTCCCCAGCTGCCCCATGCAATGTGTGGCAGGGTCCTGTGGGGCTTTGCAGAGGTTCTTCTGCAGCCCAGAGCCCAGGCAGAATTTCCTTTGAACAAGAGTCCATCCAGTTTTACAACTTAGCTCTGCTTTCCTCTGTGGTTACCTGCTTCTCTCCCTCCTTCACCCAGCAGTTCAGCTGCTGAGCAGCTAAGGCTCTGCCTGTCCCACAGGAGAGGGGACTGTTCAGAAGGAGCATTCAGTCAGTGGCTGTTGCTTATTGTCTGTCCCCTGTGGGTGATGGACACTGTAAGGGAGCAGGTGCTCTTGGCTCGAGTGGAGCAGTGAGGGAGGGAGCCTGATCTTTTGGTGAGGCATAAAAATGCTGCCTCAGTGCAAACCAGCAGGTAGGAACCACAAAAGAGAGGATGTTGGTACTGCTGCCTGTGCAAGGAAGAGTTAGGGATTGCTGACTGCATTAAGTGCTAGTAATGTACCCCAGGTAAAACAAGAGAAGGGCTTGTTTATCTCCAGCATGCTGCCAGAGTGCTGGTTGGCTTGAGGCTCTGTCTGCAGAGTTTGACTCAATTGGCACTAGCTGGGCGCTCCCAGTTCCCATGCTGCTGGACTCCCAACTCACAGGTCAAGCCATTTCATTGCTCCCTTCTTTCTCTGGACAGAGCATCTTGCAGTCAGGATGCTGGTTTGCATGTGGATGTCACTGCAGGGTGCCCAATCACAGGTGTTTTCAGCACAGAATAACCTGTGTTCTTTCTTCTCTCTTTTCCTTTGTTGTTATCTGCTGCCCGAAGGCTGTTAAAAATATGGTGGGAATGGTGAGTATTACCTGCACTGGGGAGTGACTCTGCTGTGCAGGACAAAGTGCTTTGGTCACTGCAGACCCATTCCCTGTGCAGCATAGTGTCTTCAACCCACTTTCAGGCTTAGAATTTGGAAATAGGGCTACTGTGGAAAAAGACCATTTAAGCTTTTGTGGGTCGTAAGTGCTGGATGGTCCTGAGATTAGCTGGTCCCTGATTAATCAGTTTCCATTCTTTATATCCTGGCTGTGTTTTTGGATTACATGGGATCCTGGCACCTTGATTTGTGTCAGATCTTCATAAACACTTTTTTTTTCTACTTTGTTATTCCTGTCCCTTGGGCACAGTTGAGAAACTTCTTTCCTGGAGGCCATGGAGGTATTAGGAAAGTCTTCCATGGTTTCCTATTACTTGTTCTGCCCAGTTCAATGCTGAGTTTCCTGGGATTTGCATAAGGAGTGTGGCTAAGTCATGGAATGGGCTTTAGTATGTTTCTGTGAGCAGCTCCAGAGTATCTCTTTGCTTTCACTTCACAGATTTTCCTGCTGTGCTTCCTTCTTGCTCAATATTCACTGGCCACCCCCAGCCCTCACCCCTGTTCTGTCCCTGCCTTTGCTGCTGTTCAAGCCTGTCCATTGTTGCTGTCGCTGGACTGTCCCTCTGCCCAGCCCTTCCCACCCCACAGTGGTGCTCAGGAGCAGCAGTGGAGTAGCTGGGGTTGCAGGGGGTGTTTGCAGCATGCTGCTGTAGCTGTGACTGTGGAACAGTGTGCTGTGGTCTGTAAGGAATGGCTAATGTGTGTGTTGTTCTCTTCAGCTGCATCAAGTCCTGGTTCAGCTTCAGGCAGGGGAAAAGGAACAAGATTTCTCCTCTGCACCAATCCAGGTTTCCATCAGTGTCCAGCTCTGGAGGCTGCCTGGCTGTCATGAGTTCCTGGCAGCTCTAGGTAGGAAAGCACTTTTTTCCCCATTGTCTTTCTAAAACTATTGGTAGTGTCTCATGGTGGCTTGAAGCAGTGGCAAGACTCACAGCTTGAGATTGTCTGGGTGCTGTTTGGTCTTTGGACCTTTCTGTTTTGGACTTTGGGCATTTCTGAGAGGTGATTTTCTGCTCCATATTCCACTACAGGTTTTGACCTTTGTGAAGTTGGCCAAGAGGAGGTGATTCTGAAAACTGGGAAACAAGCTAATAGGAGGACCATGCACTTTGCTCTGCAGTCCCTGCTGGCACTTTTTGGTAAAGACACTCACTGTAGTTTTTGCTCCTGTATCACCAGATGATGAGTGTATTGAAATGTCCCACTGTTGCACAGATCATTCATACACCATCACACAACAGTGCAGCAAATGTCTGGTTTGGTTTTTTTTTCTGTGAAGCAAACACTAAGACTGGGCTGAGGACAAAGCTGGGAATGGAGTCAGTCCAGCAGCTGGAGGATGCATAACTCACTTTTGGTTTGAGATTTAGAATGACAAGGAATTGACAGGTTTCATCCGGGATTCCTGTGCTGAGGTTCCTGCCTCTGCACTTCCTTGGCTGTGCACACTTCTCACCTAAGTGCAGTTGGTTTTTTCTGAGTTCATGTTTTGTAGCATTTTCTCTTAATTCTTATGAATGTTACCATTGATTTTTACTGTGTGTGTCTGGGCATGTTTGAACATTCTTTTTTTTTTTCTCTTTTAGATTCTACAGAGCTGCCCAAGCGCCTTAGCCTGGACAGCTCCTCATCTCTAGAGTCACTGGCTTCTGCTCAGTCTATTTCCAATCCTGTCCCCCAGTACCAAAACCCTCCGTTCTCTCCTACTTGTCCAGACAGCATTGCTTCAGATGCCATCTCTGTCTACAGCCTGAGCTCCATTGCTTCCTCCATGAGCTTTGTTTCCAAGCCAGAAAGCATGCCAGATGGTGTGGGGCACAGAGGACGCCAGGACTATGAGAGGCCCAAGAACATCTACCCACAGAGGTCTGCAGCTCAGAGCCAGCTGTCACCACAGAGCAGCACTGCAGCCAGCAAAGATGAGGAAGAGTATGAAGGTTTTTCTATAATCAGCAACGAGCCTTTGGCCAGTTACCAGGAAAACGTGACCCCGAGATTTTCCCCTGATCACAAACAGCCCAAAGCTGGCCAGACTGGGGGCATGAAAGAGTCTGTCAACTCCAAAGGGAGCTTGAGTACCCCAAACTCTCCTGTTAAAATGACTCTTATTCCCAGTCCAAATTCACCTTTCCAGAAAGTTGGGAAACTTGCAAGTTCTGATACTGGGGAGTCCGACCAGTCCAGCACTGAGACTGACAGCACTGTCAAATCCCAGGAGGACAGCAATCCAAAGCTTGATCCCCAAGAGCTGGCCCAGAAGATCCTGGAGGAAACTCAGAGCCACCTGATAGCTGTTGAACGCCTTCAGCGCAGCCACGGGACGCAGGGCAGCAGCCTGGAGGAGGGAGCTGCCACCCCCACGGGCCTCTCTGCCTTCAGGTCTTCAGAGACCAGCGCCTTCAGCCGCCCGCTCAGCTCCAGCCAGAAGAGCCAGGCTTCTCCTCTTGCAGTCAAACCAAAGCCCCCCACAAGGAGCTCTTCCCTCCAGAAGGTGAGCTCTGGCTATAACAGCCCGACCACCTCGGAAACCTCCAACAGAGAAGGCACGGGGCTAGGCAGTGGGCAGCCATCCCCGAGCTGTGACTCACACGGGTCCCTCACTGAGCAGCCTCACTTTAAACTCAAGTACCCCAGCTCTCCCTACAGTGCTCATATTTCTAAGTCACCCAGAAACATCTCCCCGAGCTCAGGGCATCAGTCTCCAGGTGGCAGCACTCCATCTCCTGCGCTTTCCTACTCCTCAGCTGGTTCTGCTCGCTCAAGTCCAGCTGATGCCCCAGACATAGACAAACTGAAGATGGCTGCCATCGATGAAAAGGTGCAAGCCATCCACAACTTGAAGATGTTCTGGCAGAGCACTCCCCATCACTCCACTGGCCCCATAAAGATCCTCCGAGGAGCTCCTGGGACAATGACTTCTAAGAAAGATGTTCTCAGCTTGCTCAATTTGTCTCCACGGCACAGCAAAGAGGAAAGTGCAGATAAGCTGGAACTAAAGGATCTGTCTATTGAGCAACACCTCTCTTCTCCGCTGAAGAACCCTCCAAACGGACACAGGCATCCTGAGACTGCAACTGCAGTGACATCCCCTCATTCTCCACCTCCCAGCAGCACTCCAGCAGCCACACACCCCTTGAGGCTGCCGTCTGGGAATGGTTATAAATTCCTGTCACCAGGAAGATTTTTCCCTTCCTCCAAATGCTGAGATGTTCCGAGTACCAACTGATGACTTAAAATCTTGTTAAAGTATTTGCTTCTGCCCACCTGCCTTTATCAGTACAGAACCATTACCCGAGGAGCCTGGTCACTACTGCAGTCAGCAGTGCACAGGACTGACAGGTCGCCCTGTCTCTCTGCAGAGGAACATGGGCCCCACACTGATGGGTTTGAGTTCCCTTTGGCCAGACTCACTTGATAACAGGCTCTATGTAGTGCTCAGCATTGCAGCAACAGGTCTAAGGAATCCAGTTGTCTGTTCATAAAGTACTAGCTTTTTAAACCACCTACTTGTATTTTTTAACCTAAACAGGAGGTTCCGCAGCTGGCTTTTTATACAGAAATTTTACATATCAGGGATTGGGGAGGGAAGGGAGAGGAGGCAGAGTGTCCATGTGTGCCACAAAGAAAGCATGCACACGTTTCTGCCTGGAGAAGTACAAGCCATTGTTGGATTGCTTTCAAAGGCTGACAGAGAGGCCAGGGTTAGACACCTGCAGACACTGCTGCCGGGGTAGCCAACCACGGGAAACTGCTGGCAATGAACTCCACAGCAGCATGATGCTGGCACTTCTCTGGCATCAGTTAGAGGCTGGTGAAACAAGGACAGGAGGACAGAGGTGCCCCGTTCTAAAACCTGCATCTCGTGTAACTCTTTTTCTGGAGGTAAACCTTCCAGGTGATATTTTGCTCAAAAGAAGTGTTTGGAGCTCCAAGGGGAAGGTGAGCGAGTGTGTCAGAGAGGAGTTCTGGTTTTATTGGCTGCCCTGATCTTCCTGACGCATGGTGTTGTGAAGGTGAAATTCTCATCTTGGCAAGTATGTGGGCAGCACAGATGTCTTCTGTGTGCTGAGCATGCACAGAAAGGGGCAACAGACACCTAGGCTCAGAACGATCTTTACAGTTCCACAGCAGGATTGTGACGTGTTTGTGACTTAGAAATCACCTGACCAAATAAATCCTTCACTGATCTGCTAAATCAGTGCTCACAGCTCCTCAGGTCAGGTCCCAGCTGTGGAAATCAGCCAGTCTGAGCAGGTGTCAGTGCAGCCAGAGCAGCAAGCAGGGTGGCTGTGTGCAGCATCCGGGCACCAATCCAAGCAGGGTGGCTGTGTGCAGGACCAGGGCACCAAGCAGGGTGGCTGTGTGCAGGACCTGGGCACCCCGGGGTGCTGACACAGCAGCTCTCCCAGGCCAGCTGGTGCTGGGTGGGACCCCTCTCCTGAGCGGGTGTTTGGCACAGGGGTGTCACTGGGTGTGGCTGCCCGTGCCCGTGGGCGTGCGGGGCGTTGGCACCGCGCTGCGGGTCCCGCTGGGCTCTCGCCCGTGGGCTGTGAAGTCAGAGCACTGGATCCCACTGAGGCTTTTGGTTTCTGTTCTGCACTCCCCAGATCCACTGAGCGACCGGAGGCTTCACCTCACCTCTTCGTGCCTGTCTTCCCTTCTGTCTGAATGGGGATAGTAATACTTACCTACCTACCTACCTCAGAGGTGTTGTGAGGCTTAATCCATTAGGCCCTGAGTTTTAGCTGGATCTGAAGTCAGCTTCCAGCCTGGCAACTGACCTGAGTGGTGAGTGCAGCCAGCTCTGTAGACATTTAGAGGCACCTTGCTGATGCAGATAATTGTTGCACTTGTCACGTCTGGATGCTCTTGAAAATGTGGATCTGATAGTTTGTGATTTTCCTAGGGATCCTGGAGGAAAAGCATGACAGCAGGACAGAGGGTTCAGTTCTGATACCAGAATATGCAGTTAGTAGGCTCAGCTTACTCATGGTGCGTACATCAGATGCTTGCTCTGAGTGTATCTGTACTCACTGGGTTGGGGAGAGTGTTTCCTTTTGCCATGGCAAGGAAGGAGCACAGGCACTAAAGCAGAGAGCAGAGGGCTGTGTTGCTGCAGCCAGCTGACAAGGGAGGGGTGATCCCCAAAGATTCAGTGCAGAAAGACTAGAAGGGTGGATCCTCATCTGCTCCTGTTATGCAATGTAGCAGAACAGTTGAGTAAACCTGTTCAACTCGTAGGATGCAAGTTACTTGTCTGTACGTTACATCTCTCTGAGATGGTTTGGTGCTAGAGAATCTTCTCATCACCTGGCAGGAACAATTAGACTAGTGGGCCAGAAGGAGCCAGGACAGCGTCGTGCCAGCGCTGGCACTGCTGACAGTGCCACCTGCTCTGGTCATCAGGCTGCTGAGAGACTTCACGTGACCAGCCCAGTTTCTAACCAGCATAACTGTGTTAAAACGACATCCCAGGAGCACCCAGGATGGAAGTGGGCAGCTTTTTGTTTATAGCAACAGCAAATACTCCCTGTAGTGCTGCATAACACGCCAGAAATAAGCCTCTTTACTTGTACTTTACTTCCATAACTAAAGGATCTTTTTAACCTGTACAAATGATATATTGCCATTTTGGTACAACCCGTATTCACGCTGCCAGTAGGTTCCACACTGGTTAAAGTTTTCAGAAGGAGCTGGATGGGGGTGGGGGTGGTTCTGTTGTTATTTCAAGGAGGGAGGAGCACTAGACACAGGAAAGGGTTCAGATGCAGAGGAAGCTCAGTAGGTGGGAAGTCAGTGTTGTATAAATACGGAAGGTGTCACTAGAACAAGTCCTCTGGGAAGTGCTTCCCTTGGCTTGGCACGGGGCACTGCTGTTGGCTTCATGGGGCCATGAAGATGCATGTTTACTCATGGCTGGGACACGTCACACACCTTGTGCCCACGCTCCACCCCCTGAATGAGAAACCCCTTTGTGAGGAAAAGTTGTATCAGGTTTGCCCGTTGCGTGGAGAAATTCAGGAGATGAAAATGACATGTTCACAGTTTGATATTAGAATTCCTTCTGTGGAGTTTAAATGCATTTGTCGTCGTCGTATTTGTGCATGGTACAAGTGACAACACTGCTTAATTCAGTGAGCAATAAGTTAGGTGTTATCCACTTTCACAGAAAACCTGCCACGTGCAACCATCCCCCGAGCCATGGAATTCATTTTAGTTTGGTTTTGCCCAGTACGTTTTACTGTGTGAGACACAGATTGTTTTAATTGACTGTCTTTAGCTCCAACTACATGGGAACAGTAAGCAATCTCTCTGATCAAAATCCAGTTTCATTTGATTTTGTTGGCTAGCCTGAACTCTGGCCTGGTACCGATTTTCCCTCTTTTTAATCAAACCTTACTCAAGGGAGCAGCCAGGGGTGCTACACCCGCGTGTACCGCTCTAGGCCATGTTCCCCTTCATTACCACAAACTCATTCTGTGGACATCGCTTTCAAGTTGCAGGACAGATCCAGGTGCAGAGAAATGTCTGAATCCGATGAGAAACACTGGTAGTTCCAGGCTAGATGGTAGCAGTGGGTTTGAGCAGCCTGGGGCTCGTTGCCAGGCTCTCAGGAGGGCTGCACGTGTGTGTGGAGCCCCTGGCCCCTCGCTTGCAGTGGACGTTGGTCGGTCAGAGAGGACTGTTGGCAAAGTCTCCTCCCAGCAGAGCCACCCTGTAGCACTTGCTCTCCTTTATGCAGTGTTAGCCACGGTTGGCCTATATGGACTTTCTTTGTAAATTAAAACTCTGTTTCCAGACAGCATTAAACTTTTTATATTATGAAATTTACAATGTAAAAAGATTTTCATATTTTTATTGAAATTGCTAAGGCATTTGGCCTTCTTCCTTTGTGATTTCCGTGTCTATTAAAGCATGAGTTCTCTCCGTGCTGTGGTCTCTTGCTCTGGGCTGATGTCAGGGAAGAATCTGCCCCGGCTCTGCTCTCTGAGGACACCCAGCTGGTCTGGGGCTGCTCCCGAGTCAGCGCAGACCCGGGGACACCGAGACCCACAAGTGTCCCTTACAGACGAGGGCTGGAAAGTGGGACTGGAAATGGCTCTTCCCTCTCCCGGCTGGTGGTGGGAGCGAGGGTGTCTGCTTGCTGCCCTGGGCAGCTGGAGACACCAGCCCGGGTGCCCTGCCCGGGTCAGGCGGGAGGGCTCCGCTCACTGGCATGACGAACAGGGGCTGGATGTGGAGGGAGTGCGTTCGGTTCTGAGAACAGAGGGTGGAGAGGGACCAGCGGGTCTGGGCACCAGAGGGTGCGGGTCTGTCAGGCCCCCGGTTAATTCCCGTGTCCTGGTCTGTGAAGGCGCTGGAAGGCGAAGGGAATTGTCTCGGCAGAGGGCAGCACGGACACAGCCCGGGCAGCGCCGGTACCTGGCAGATGGACACAGCCCTGGCTGGCAGTGGCGGTACCTGGCACTGCCGGTTCCAGCCCCCGGCGGCACAGCCCCAGCGCCCGCGCTCCGCCGCGGCACTTGTCACGGCGTTTTCGGTTGTTTTCAGCCCCTCTCCCGCACCCGCAAGGAGAGATCCGGGGGCGTCGCTAGCAGGTACCGGCTGACAGCGCGTTTGGTGCCGCAGGTTTAGCGGTGAAGAACGGAGGAGCTCTGTGTGTGTGCCCCGGGCCGTGCGGGGTGCGGAACCGGCCCCGCTCCGGCTGCCCGCCGGGGACTAACCGGGATGGACAGTCCAGGGTCCGCTTCCCCCGCGCTGGGCCGGGCGCGGTTCACTCGGACGTGACCCCCCCACCCCGTCGGCCGCAGCCCAGGGGGGCAAGGGGAAAAAGTGCCCCAGACGGGACAAGGGGGGTCCCGGCGCCCTGGACCGTTTGGCACCGTCCTGCGAGCTGCCGGGACGGGCCGAACGCGGTTCCCGTTCGCGGAACGGGTCCGTGATCACTAGTTAGCAGCTTCGCTTTGGCTGGAGCGGCGGGAGGAACCCCCCACACCCCGCCCGCAACCCGCACAGAGCGGGAGGCGCGGGACGATGACGTCACAGCGCGGCACGCGAGGCCGGGGCGGAGCCGGGGGGGTGAGGGCGGGGGCGGAGCCAGGACAGCTGTGGGGAAATTAAACGGGTTTTGCCGGGGGGGTTAAGGGGC
>JANHGL010013349.1:0-60622 GCA_024611195.1 Ceyx melanurus
CTTCTCTCTCCTTCCACAGCAACAGTTGGAGGAAGAAGCAGCCAAACCACCAGAGCCTGAAAAACCCATCTCCCCGCCTCCTATCGAGTCCAAACATCGCAGCTTGGTGCAGATCATCTACGACGAGAACAGGGTGAGTCTGGAAACGATGGAAGTACAAACGTGCGATCCTGCCGTGGCACCCCGGCCAGGGACAGGGAGGTTGGTAAGGGGTAGGTGGGGGATTCCTCTGGGCAAGACCTCTGGGGCAGAGGCTGTGGAGGTGGATAGGCAGAGCCCTGCTGTGAGGAGCTTGTTCTGCCGTGTGTGGATTGAGCACAAATGTCTTCTGAAGAACCTGCTGGGGGGGTGGGTGGTGTTTCCTGCCATCAGCCTTAGATTTGAAGCATTCAGGACATGTTTCAGAGCTCTGTCTGTTAAATAGCTTGTGCCATCCTCTCCCTGGGAGTCAACCTGGTTGAAAGCTGCCTTAGAGTATGGGCTTTGGCATGGAGGGGTGGACTGCATGGATGGAGGGGGACATGGATGATGCTTCAATACTGGCAGGCCAGCTAGGAGTTCTCCTGGCTGCCCCTGAGCACCTCAGGTGGGGGGAGAAAGGGCATGGATGCAGCCATGGCTGGATTTGTGGATATTTGCCACTGTAAATAACGTTAACAAAGGTCAGGCTGGTTTCCCTGGCTTTGGAGCTCTGCCTTGACCACTCATCTGTTGCACTCAGCCCTTGCCTGGAATAGCAGCCTGAGGAGACACAAATTTTGCTGTGTGCTTCGGAGCGATGCTGGGAAATTGGGCCCTTTGGTAGATAATCAAGCATATTCATTTTCATTTAGGTGTTGGATAAAAAGGATGATTTTGCATAAAAGGAAAACTACCAGTCGCTAATTATTTTGAATTGCGAGGCCTCCGATTTCACTGGGAGCTGCAGAAATCCAGGTGCCCGACTCCTAAAAAGAATTAAAAAACCCCATAAATCACATACTCTGCGCTCCCAGGCAGTGCAATTTTCCTGGTTTTCCTTTTCCCATCTGCTTCTCTCCCAGAGCAATAGGAAACCCAACTCTGGCACAGTCTGTTGTGCGGGTGGGTGAGGACCGAGGTCGATGCATTTGAAGCGTTAGCAAGCGCCGGCTGGTGAGGGTTTTACAGACACTGGGTTTTGGGGGCAGGTACTGAGTGTTCCTCAAAGCCCTTCTCCCCGTGGCACCATCAAGTGTCTTCTCCAGGGGCCTTAGCTAGATGACTTGTGCCTCCTGTGGAAGGGGTTAGGTTAAAAAAGAGGAGGTCAAACATCTTGATCCTATTTCCTCGAGCCCCATCCTTCTTGGACTCTCTTGTGTACTTGGACCATGTTATGAGGGGAAGAAATGGGTGATGGTGCAGGAAGAGGTGATCTTCAGCCACTGCATCTCCAACAGCTTGCGTCGTGCAAGTTCCCATTAGCTGGACATGGCTCAGAGCTGAGGTGTCTCTGCTTGCACCAGCCAGGGCCACCCTTTTTCTCTTATCTCCCCAAGTCTTCCTTCACCTCCACTTCAGCAGACACGATCTGCTCTCAGAGCCTCTGGCACAGCTCAGGGCAGCCCCTTGGGATGCTGCCGTGTACAGCACGCAGAGCTGGTGGCATCGCTTCATCAGCATGCCCAAGGCTGTTCTGAGTTACACTGATCCTGGAAGCCAGGCTGCTACCAGGAGTGGTTGCTGTTAACCCTCTCTGTAGGGTGCTCTTGTTCCAGCTGGGTGCTAAGCCAGGGAGGTCACATCTGACACCAAATGTCTGTGTCATTTCAAATCTGGCTCCATGTTTGTGACTGTGTGATCCCCATGATGGGTAGGCAATGATTCTTCCCCTCTTGTAAAGTCCTCTTGTAAGCAGCATGTAAGCAAGAACGTGTGGGCAGGGGACTCAAGCCAAACACCCCTTCCCCTTTGCTTAGCAGAAACTGCAGCAGACAGGAGGGAAGTTCCTCCTTTGAAGAAGATACCATCTATTTCTGGGCAGTGGAAGGTTGACGGGGGCCTTGCTGGGTGGTTCTGGTGGCCAAGGCTGTGTGGTGGAAGGATCCTTTTTGGTGCCATAGCAGGGAGGTGATGAGCTGTGGGCTGACAGGGGAGTGGTTTGCTGAGCCTTGCCCACAGCATTGTCCATGGTGTGTTTCCAGTAACAGGTGGGATTCAGGATGCAATTGTCCCTCTTAAGGACATTCTTGAGCTCAGCTTTCAGCCTCACCTTCATGGGGCACATTTGGGATGCCTTTTAATGATGACTGGGAAGACCCCTTGGTGTCAGGTTGCTTTGGGTGGGTTTGATGGCAGCAGAACCTCTGGGCATACCCAGCAGATGTGGGGAGAGCCCCAGACAGGCTTGGGCTGATCTGCAGCTTTGCTGCAGCTTAACACCTAATTGCAAGGTGAGGTGGTAGGAGCAAAGAGCCTCCAGCCAGATAGAGATGGATAGAGCCAGAGGGGGCAAGGTTACTGAGACAGATTTTCTGTGCCACAGAAGAGCAGCAGTTAGACGCCTCCACATCCGCTCGCAGGAAAAGTGGCTGGAATGGCCAAGCCAGGGCTCCAGCCTGGTGCTGAGGGAGGGGAAACCTGACTGGCTCCCATCATGCCACTCGCTGCAGGGCATCAGCACATGGAAAGAAATGCAGAGCCAAAGGATCTTCAGGAGGAGGCGAGAGAGCAAAGCACCCCAGAAGAGCTGGCAAAGCCCGAGGCGCTCTTTCAAGAGCAGCCCTGTGGGAAGGGGTGGAAAGGCAGCGCTTGTGCGGGTCCCAGAGCAGGTGGGCGGCGGGTGTGCTTTGTGGAGGGGCTCTCTCCTGGCTCAGCTTTGCTTTTTCCATGAACCACGGGTCTGTGCTTCGCCCAGCACGCGGGTGCCGCCGGGCCCGTTCCCACCGCCCCTGCCAGGCTGTGCCGGAGCCGCACACTGCGGGTGCTTGTACCCCGAACAAAGGAGACGCCGAACGCCGTCCATGGGAGAGACGAGGTTATGTGAGGACAGAGCAGCTAGAAACGCCGGAAAATCAAGTTAGCCAGCCGTTCTGTGACCTATTTTCCTTTTGGCGATAGCTGTGGCTTTGCAGGGGTGAATGGTTGCTAATTTTAGCTTATGGTTCATCAGGGAAATCTGTATCTTTTTCTCACCACTGCGCTGGGTAGGGGTGAGAGTGCAGGTCGGCGCTGGCCCGTATCCCATTTGCTCAAAATTCAGGTTTGCTGCTGCTGACTGCCCCTCACGCTGCTTTTCCCCTCTGTGACCTACTTAACACGTACAATTTGAAAAGTTCCTCGTCGTCGGAGAGGATAATTATGAAAAACGTGACCTGTAATCCCTTCTTGCTACAGTCTGCTGGACAAGGAATTGATTTCCAGAAAAAAAACCAAACCAAAACAAAACCAACAAAAGTTGACTATGGATCCTTCTGGGGAAGAATGGAGACAAACTGCTCTTGACCACAGCAAAATCCTGCACTATGGGGCTGTGGTTGCATTTGGGAAAGTTTTAGGTGTCTTGAAATGTAGAGAGGCAGTTGATAATGTAAGTTCCAGGTGCCTCCTGCCCTGGGTTTATGCTGACTGGAGCTGCTTTATCTTGTCTCCAGAAATGAGCTGTGAAGTTGCACCCATAAAAGTACCTTTTGGGAAATGTTTGCAGTGTACTGCAGGAAAACACACAAGCCCAAATACCAGCAAAGATTTCAACTGTGAGTGCAAACTGTACCGGTTTTGAAAGGATGTATGAGAATGGAAGTGAACATTTTGGGCACTATCCGTAGACTAAACTGAGAATAAACAGTGGGTAGCGTTTTCAGAAGCATCTGAGTCCTATTTTCAAAAGTGCTTTCAGTCCTTTCAAAAGGATGTTTGAAAGCAGTGATAGTGCTGAGATCACTCAGAAGGTGCAGTGGGGAGCTCAGAGGACTGTTCTGGCTGCAGGGCATGGGATGAGGATCTTCTGCCAATCCCCATCACTTCCTTTCCAGGAGCTGGAAGCTGGCAGGGTGTTGCAGAGCTACCTGTGGTGGGTGTCTCTGTTGCTGCTAAAGGCTGACAGCAGTGCAGGCATTGGGGATCTCTGAAATGAAACCCTGTGAGTGACCTTTATTGTCTCCCTGCAGGGAGGAAGCTGATCCCTGCTGGGTCTGGCACCTCTGGTGATAGCTGTGAGGCACAGCCTCCTTGCAAGCTTTAGTTTGCCCCTCTGGAATGTGTTCTTGTGTAGAATTTAGCTGCCTTCCACCTCAAATCCCTGTAACCAGGGCAGAGCATCTGTGTGTATTTTTAGCTGTGGCTTTATTCCACTGGGCTGTTCGTGGACTTCCTTGCATCTGTCTTCCCTTGAAGTTGATGGAGCTTACCTGGGTACGAAGATGTTTTTGTGCTTTAAATGGAAATTTCCAGGTCCCTTGCTGAGGATGGGGAGGAGAAGTGGGTGTTGTCCCTGCCCTATGGCAGGGAGGTGGTACTAAATGATCTATAAGGTCCCTTCCAACCCGTTCTGGAATTCTGAGAAGCTGCACAGTGGCAACCTTGTCCATGCCAGCAGCCCACCTTGACCTGCCTGGGTGAATTCTCCTCCAAGTCCTCTGCTGCTTTGTTCATGCCCACTTAGATTTGCTCATGCCTTCTCTCTGACTGTCTCGATGTCTTGGAGCCTTCGTGTGCCCATCTCCAGGTCTCTCCAAGCCGATCAGGGGTTTGAAGGCTCTCTGCAGACCTGCCCTGCATCAGAGCCAGGCACGATTCCTGCTTAGAGACCAGCAGATAAAAAGCAGCCTCTGTCCTCGTGTCAGACCTGTCCCTCCAAACAAGCACGCGTCAGCTTTCCTCTGAAACACTGAGCTCATTTATCGGAGAGGGAGAGGTCGCGTCAGGACACGACGTGACTTCGCCCTCCGCCGTGCCGGGGACGCCGCGTGCTGTGACCCACCGCGGAGAGGGCTGGGACCAGCGTCCCCCCCACCCCGTCGCCCCTGCGTGCCACGGGTGCTGACAGCTTGTGGCCATGCCAGCCCATCCCCACTCCCCTGTCAGCCCTCCGAAAAACCCCGTTTGATGAGGTGCTGGCAGCAGCAGCAGCGTCTGTCTCACTCTTGGGATTGAGTTGGTGGAAATCAATAAGATTAAATTTTAATTCGTTTTCTGTCTCAGTGCTTGTTCCTTCAAAAGGGCACAGCTATCTATCTATAAATTCAGCATTATGCTGTAAAATTGGAATTCAAAGGATTGTTTAGAACTTTTTCCACCCCTTGCTGCTGTTGTGTCTCCACAGAGTGTGTTCCCGGCTATCAGTTTACCCTCCTCACATACCTTCATAAAGCATTAATGCCCCATCCATAAATAAGAGAATAAATAAACGAACACTTTTAGCATTGCAAAGCATAATCTCGACGTTAACTACTCAAAGGCACCAAGTGTGACTCAGATCCCACGGGGATTTTATGTCTGTATAACTCTGATTTTCTATGAACTCCCAATTTACATTAGAAAGGGAAGAATCAGGCCGGAGCTGGTGCAGTAAATAAAATCTTATCAGTGAAACCGCTTTCGAGCGTGAAATCTGCAGGGGTTTGTGTGGGGGCATTTTGTATTTGGCTGCTGAAAGGGCAGTGTTTGTTTTGCTTTTGTTTCCAGTAACTTATTCTGGGGTTGCCTCATCTGGCACTTTTGAGTGGTTTGGAGGAAAACTGGCAAGGTCTGATGTTAGGTGCTATTAACACTTCTGCATGAAAGCTTGAGTTCCAGGAAGGTGAAACTGAAACATTTAGCCTGGAGTCATTGAGGATTCGTATATTTTTTTCCCCTGGATTTTAAGGATTTTGTTGGTGGTGGTTTTTTTTAATGGTCCTGATGTATACATTCAGTGTTTGCTTCAGTATCTGGAGTTCCAGTAGGTGCATTAAGTTAGAAGCTTTGTCTGTGACTAACCCAGACCAGATAATACCATGTGCTGCATTTTTGGGTCCTGGAAATAAGGATAAGACATGCAGATCTGCCAGAGGGGGGACTGCAGACTGTGTAGCATGGCTCAGGCTGGGCGACCAGAGCTTTCCTGTAACTGCTCCAGTGCTGAGACTCTTGACTTCCAAAAGCCAGCAATGTTTTTGGCACCTTTGCAATGGCAAAATGTTCAACGATGGTCTGCAGTGGCAAAGCCTCGTTAGCACCTTGCTTTAAAGTTAATATGCCTGTGACCATCTCTGTGACCTTGCAGGCACCAGAGCGAGATGCTCAGTCAGTCTGCAAGTGGAAACCCAGCTCTGACAGGGGGTTGGCTGTGGATGGAGTACGAGTGAGCTGACCACAGAAACTGTCTGGCAGTGACTGGCCAAAGCCAGAGGCCAGCGAGCGACTGAAATGAGTCAGCTTGTCATGCTCTGCACAGGAGAGGTGGGGGCTGGTGTGAACACACGGCTCCAAGATGACCCGTTTACTTACTAATTGTGATTTTCACGTGTAAATCCTGCTGCATGAACCTGCTGACCCGAGCCTTGGGTTGGGGCTACTTCATCACTGCAGTGGGGAGATGGCTCCAGCCTTGTCCAGGGAAGTGGGGACGATGCAGGGCACCCACATCCCTGGGGAGCGTCAACCCCTGGACCAGGTGAGAGGAGCTTGTCATGTCCCACTGAGGCTCATCAACATCACCTGATGCTCAGGGGCATTTGGGGTCAAGGAGAGCCTGGAGGAGGGCACAGATCCTTGGGATCCCAGGATTGGGTGGCCATCCCTGCTGGCTGTGGGAGTTGTGGAGGGGAAGAGCATTGCTTTCCTTTCCCACAGACCTGGGGCTCATCCCACCTGCTTGGTTGGGAGTGCAGCAAATTGCTGGCGTGGTTTGGCTCTCGGAAAGAGGACGCTGAGGTTTAAAGGGGAAAGAAAATAAATTAGTGGCTGTGATCATAGGAATGAAAACTTTTCCCCATGAAACCAGCAGTGCCAGGTTGTGGTGAGATCTTGGCCAGAGATAGTGCCTTTAAATCCCCCCAGACTGTTTGCTTTCTGCTTCAGGTAGAAAGATGTCTCACCTGAGGTTTTCCATGATCTCTACTGACTTCAGCCACACTTCTATCTTGAATTTTGTTTTAAACAAAGTCCAGCTCCAGCTTGGCTCTTTGCCACGCTGCTCCTGCACTCCTCCTGCCCCAGGACATGGTGCTGCCGGGACAGGAATTTTTCCCAGCGCCGCCCTGCGCTCAGCTCTCCTGCCTCTCAAAGGGCTTTGCTTATCTCCATGCAGGACACGCCTGGTCCCAAATAGAAACCCTTCCCCTCCCCAGCAGTGCTGCCTACGGGCTGCTATAAATAACCCCGGGAGCACGGTTCAGCTGCAGCAGCTTTGTGCTGCATGGAGCCATGGGCTGGAGGCAGTCCAAGAAAATGCCGCCTCCTAATTTCAGATCCGCTTTCTCAAAATAACTCTTGTGTTTCCTTCTCTTCCATTTTTAAACTTCGCTTTAAGAAGAGCCCACGCAAAATCCCAGGCTCTCCCCTCCTCTGGTTTCGGATGCTCCATTGCCTCGAGGTTGGCTCATCAACCCCGCGGTAGCTCCCATGGCCAGGAGTTTGCTCTCCTGCCCCTTCCCCCTCCCAAGCCTATTTTAAGTTTCTTCAAAGGAAAAACAAGGGGCTGGAATTTGCTTTGGAAGCCAAATGATTTATTTTTTTTTAAGTGAAAATGGAGATTATTTTTTTTTCATAGTCTACAGGGAGGTTCTTTTTGGTGAAGACATCTTTAGCTCCAGGCCTGTTGGAGGAGCCTGAGATGGGGTAAGAGTGTGACCTCTCCACATGTGGTCTGCTTACCCATGCCCCTACCCATGGGGAGATGGGGAGTAGTTTTGTGGGAGGCAGCTGCTGCTGCCTGCCACATCTGCAGGTTCTCTCTTGCATTCATGGGCCCTGCAGTGACACTGATGAGTGTTTGCAGCTCAGACACCTTAATCTCTCCAAAGATGCACATGGAGGACTAGTATGTGCTGGGCATCGCCTCTTCACTGAGTCGTGCTTAGACACACTCCAGAGGAGTAGCCTCTGCCCTTAGAAGCATCTGTGGTTCTCTTGTGCCTGTTCTGATGAGAAACCCAGAGCTGCTCTACCAGAGCAAAGTGACTCTGATGTAAATGGGAGCAAAATTCAGTCCCAGGGCTTCAGTCTCCCCATGAACATCACTGCTCCCAGTGCTGTCACAATATTTCAGGACTTTGTACCCAGTCAGGAAAAGGGGTCATTAGCTGCTTGCTGGGGAGCTGCAGAGGCACTACAAAATGGATGGGGATCTCCATGCATCTCACCAGAATTAATGGCTTAGATAGTTTTGCTTCCAGATACATTTCCTTCTGTCAAATAATGGTGATTGTAGGCATGGGTGGTGGTATTCAGCAGGTGTAGGATGAACCCTCTGGTTTCCTGCTGCCAGGATCATTCACTAAACATACACCCCATGAAATCAGTACTGAAACTGAGTCCTAAGTGGCTGTGCTTGTGAGAGGGAAAGGATTTAACAGGGCTGCTCATGGTCTTCAGCAAAGGTCCTGCAGCTGCTGTGGGAGCTGGGCGTGCCCTGACCAGTTTGAGATTTGCCTCAATTCCCCAGCCAGGCTTCTGGCCAGCTGGGTCCCCAGGCAGGAGCTTGTTTCCCCATGTGACTGTCTGCTTTTCAGGATGAGCCCCAGTGTGGTGGGAACCTTCTGCTGGGTGTAACATGTCCCTCCCACTTGTGCTGCCAGCTCTCACCTCGGTCTGCATGGCCTTTCAGACAGCTCATTACCGGTCTGCTATGATCTGATAAATGCAGCAAGGAGCATCAGCAATTACAGTGGGTGTCAAGTGTTAATTGGGCAGCTTTCAAGATAGAGGCATTTCTTTGTGTACGTACAAAGATATGACGTGCTCGGAATAGCTTCCCCTCCTGATCTTTCGTTCTGGAGACGTGTATATTACAGTCGGTTAATGCAAGACAAATTATGTCATTCTTCTTGATTCGCCACATGTTCTGCCTATGGTGATTTGCCTCTGGGTTGTCTCATTAAGTTGTCTAAACATGGCAAATGCAGCAGCTGAACACACTCAGCTTTTGCTCGAAGTTAATCGCATTGCACACCCAGGTCTGCAGCAGCAGCGGGTTCCTCGCTGTGCCATTGCCACTGCCGGGGCATCTTCCACCAGCTCTGGTGCCCAGGAGGTTGGGCTTTTGGTGGGGCCACCTGCCATGTGCTGGGGCTGCAGTCTTTTAGCCACAGTCATGCAGCTTGCAATTAATTGCTTTGCTGATTTTTGTCACAGGGATGCATCACAATAATCTGGGGTAAGCTGCTGCTTCCCACTCACCAGCAAACAGTGGCAGGCAGGAGAGCAGTCAGCCAAGTCACCCCTGTTGGCAGCAGATCCAGAGTGTTTTGTAGCACTTTTAATAAGCCCCCCCTGAAAATCTTACCCTTTGGTTTGAATTATATAAACTTGTTAAGTTTTGTTTAAGTCTTATTAAATTGTTGAAGACCTTTTAAGCTTGATGAGGCATTGAGCCTTGATCTAGTAGGAGGTGTTTCTGCCCATGGCAGGTGGTTGGAATGAGATGATCTTTAAGGTCCCTTCCAGCCCAAACCATTCTGAATGCCATGGTGCTGATGTTCTCCCAGGCCAACATATTTATAGCTATAGTGACCAAAATATTAAGCTGTGGCTGAAGTTTTCCATCATGTGATGAAAATTTCCAAGGGACAAGTCCTTGGGGAAGATGTAGCTTGTTAGCAGGGTCAGGTGCTAATGCTTCAGGGGGAGCTGGGCCAGGCTGTACAGCTCTTGGATTTCTCACCTTGGCTACATTTGCTGGTGTTTGATTCCCCAGCATCAGCTGGAACATCTTTGAGGCTGGTAGAGCTGGGTGCTGCATTAGCTGGGGCAGTCTGTCTTCATGAGCCTGGTGGGAAATCTCCTTTCAGGGCAGAGATCTCATGTGGGAGAGGCACACATGCTGTAGCAGGTGAGGTATTTTATGCTCTGGGTGGATACGAGTCTGTTATCATTCAGGCCACGTGTGACACTCTTTGATCTGAAGCTTTGTGAGTGCTGTGGTTTGCAGATAGATCCTGGTGCTGGGGATTGCTTTGCTTCCCCTGTGGGTCAGGTGGGGGCGGTCCCTTTTTTCCCTTATGTGTCAAGTAACCACATAGGACACTTAACGTGGTATCTTGACAGAAAGTTGGTTTTCCATTGAGGTTTGCTGGCTGTGTTGTTCCCTCCAGCTGTCACCTCCTGAGCTGGTAATGGGATGGTTTGCTGGACACTGATGAGAACGTGAGGACTTGGGGTGACAATCTGTGTCCTCACTGAGCAGCATGTGGCACCCCTATGTCAGCAGCAGTCTGGCGTGGGAGAAGAGCTGGGAAAAGTTGATTGCAGTGCAGAAGTGTAATTGCCATGTGTAAACATGTGGCTGCTTTCCCTGGAGCACCCTCTGTGGCAGCTGTTTCCCAGCATCTCACAGACTTTGTTATGGGATGCACTTGCTCTCCAAAGATCCATGTCTGTCACCAGGGTGATAGTGTTCTCCCTGTGGTCCCCATGAGTCTCTCATCACTGGACTGGCATGGGACAGAAGGTAATGCAGGAGCAAGCTGCTGGGGGCTGCCCCAGCTGCACGTCCCCAGGGGCTGTGGAGGGAGAGCTGGGCACTGGGGTCACCTCCGTGCCTGTGGTGGTCCTGGGACAAAGCAGGGGCTCAGGAGAGGCCGAAGGTGCTGAGCAGCACACTGGGATGGGCTCCAGCTGTGCTTTGGGCTCTGCCACAGCATCACAAACTGCTCCTCTTCCCCATGTGTGTGTCCTTGCCTGTGAGGTACAGGCAGTGATGGTGCCATCTGTGGATCCTGGAGTCTGCTGCACAGGAGCAGGCAGGGGCTCGTTCACAGCAGGGCTGCCATGCCATGCATGTGAGGGCATTGCCTGAGCATGCACCCCTCGGTGCTCCATCTCCTGGCATCCTTGAAGTCACTTCCAAAGTGAAAGGAAGAAAAGCTCAATCTTCCTATCCTCCTGAGCATGCAGTAAAGAGAAGAGCTGGAGCCACGTCCTGGCCGCCCCACTGTGGGGAGGCACCTGGTGCGGGCTTGGGGGCTGGTGCCTGGAGCTGGGCTGTGGGCAGGGTGACTCGGGTGGCTGTTCCTGAGGCCAGTGCTGCCAGAGTGTGCCCTGGCAGGTCCCTCAGCCGATGTGTGGGTGTGCAAGACCCTAGTGAGGAGTTCACACACCTACCTGCTGCATCTGCGCTGCTGGTAGGGGGTAGAGGAAGCTTTCGGAGGGAGGACATGGGGTGAGATGACAGGGTGGCAGGCCAGCTTTTGGTGAGACTTCCCCTGCCCTGAGACCCCGGGAACCTCATCGTGCTGTGAACTGGCAGGGAGGTGAGAGGTGCCTGCTGCAGCCAGACCCCTGCAGCTGAAATCCTTCCCTGCCCCAGGGGGGTCTCACCCAGGGTCTGCCAAAGCCCTGCTGGGCAGCCCAGAGCCCAACCCTCCCAGTTTCCCAACCCTGGGATCCAGATCCCATCCTGCAGCCACAGTGGGGTTTAGTGCTTACTGGGTTGAAATAATGCACATGCTTCAAAAAAAGGGTTTAATCTCCTTCTTGTTCTCCTACTGTGTTTAAATTCTAGGGAAGCTCAGCTCCTGCCCACTGCTTCTTCACCCCTATTTTAAGCAGCTGTGGATCTCCCCCCTCACACACAAGAGCTAAAGCTACCTGTTTTATTGAACAAACGCCTCTGAAAAATCCATCTCCCTGCCCTGCTTGCATTCAGATACTTGGTGTTATCAGCTCAGCCCTGTGGCCCGGCGGCAGTGTGCAGCAGCCTGGTTTTATCAGGCTGTTGGTAACCCCCACTGAAAAGCAAAGCCTGGCTTGGCAAGGAAGTGCTGTTTACTGGAAATGTCATCTTTTATTTAGACTCCTACTGCAGCCAACCCATGTCTTTCTTATTTATTTATTTTTTAGCCCTGTTTAATTAGCAACCACCTCACAGCCCCTGACACATGTTCCTGAGTGGCTTTTTTTTTTTTTTCCTCTAATAAGCACTAGGTAGCTCAGCCAGGGGCAGGAGGGGGCAGACGAGGGCTTCTCTGTGGCAGGGAGGGGAGGGAAGTGAGAGCAATAGAAGGAGCCAAGGGCAGCTCAAATCTAATGATCACATGCTCGCAAAGCGATGAATCTTAGAAAGGGCATCTCCGGGGGTGTGCCAACTCACCCGCCCTGCTCCTCACACGGCGGAGGTAATGGGTGCTGATCCCTCCACCTGGCACTCAGAGGGGTGTTGGAGTGTCAGGTCACATCCTGGGCAGAGCCAGGATCTTCTGGATTACCCACAGGGACACGGGTGAAGGGCTCTGGCACTGGAGATATCATGTGGGTCCAGAGTCTGAGCCAAACCTTTCCACCGACTTTCAGGCGAGGGTGGGATTTGTGGTGGCTCTGCAGAGGTTTTGGAAGGGACTGTAGCCTGGGGGAGAACTGGAGCAGAGGGCTGAGACTGGAACCAATGGCACAAATAACCATTTTAATCCCTCTCCCCTTTCCTCCCTGCAGAAGAAGGCGGAGGCTGCCCACCGGATCCTGGAAGGACTGGGGCCTCAGGTGGAGCTGGTGAGTGTTACCTCTGGCTGTGGGGCATGGGAGCTGGGCCAGGTTTGGATGGGTCCCATATGGGGAGCACAGCACCCAGTGTGGGTGTCTGAGCTGTCAGGAGGAAGCGTTACTGGCCTGGACCTCCTGCTGGCACCGCACCAAGGCAGGAAGCGAAGGGGCTGAGATGAGTAGTGAAACCCAGGCAGACACACACAGAGAGCCTTCCCCTTGAGGCTTCTTCCTGCACTGGAGTTGGGTGGTGGAAGGGGCTCTGGCACAGGCTGCCTTTGCTTCATCTCCTGGTGTCAGCCACAGCACCAGCCTTGTGGTGCTGTGTGGGAAGGATGGGTGCTGGGACAGCAACTGCAAACAGAGGAGGGTGCTGGGGTGCTCTGTAAGCACAGCCTGGTCACAGCTGTAATGACCTGCAGGTATCGGGGCTCGCACGCATCCTGTTTCTGGCTCATTTGTGCACAAGAAAGCTGAGAAAAACAACTTACAATAAGCTGTCAGTTGGTGCTGCCACTTCATCCAGCAAAATCCAGTTTAAGTGAAGAGATTGACTGCTGGAGGGGTGACTGAGTCCTGGAGAAGGGTGCTGGAAAAAAGGGGCCTGTGCGGAGGTGCTGGGGGGAGGACTGGAGGGGAGGACAGATGTGAGCTGATGGAGTGTTTCTTGCTTTACACCAGCTGTGGGGTGCAGGGGAGGGAGCTGTTCCTGTGGGATGGTTCCAGGCAGCTCCCAGTCCTTGGCAGCTGTAATTCAGACTTGCCTTGTGGAGGTGGCACTAAATTGGTATCTTGCCCGGGTGCACAAGGGAGAGGTCACAAGGGATTGGTGCTCACTGCTACGTGTCAGAACCCCACTTCCTTGTTTGGGGAGGCAATGTTCATTATTTTCCTTTTGAGTCACCAAGGTCAAACCCTTTACTCTCTTTCTGCTCTGAAGATTGTCGATGCCTGGGCTTGGTGCTCCCTCATCCAAAGATGCTGCATTTCCTTCCTCCCCCACCTTTTCTTTTTGGTTTTTATTCCTTTTTTTTTTTTTCTTTTTTTCTTTTTTTAATTTGTTGGTGTTTTCCCCTTGGGTGCTGACACTGCACAGAGGAGCTGTAGCAGTGCAGAGAATTCCCTGTGGCCCTGCCTTATTCCTCAGAGGGCAGGGGAATCCTCTGCTGAGAAAACACTGTGAAACTCCGCCTGGGCTCTGCGTGCATCTCTCAGACTGGCTCATCTGTCTGCCCAGAGAGGTTTCCTGTGGCCCAGCCCCCACAGTGTGTAGGGCAAAACAGCACCCAGGACCTGCCAATGGCCTCTGAGAGACTAGATGAATAGTTAGATCTCCTTCTGACTTGAAAAGGAAGCAGCTCCAGGAAGGAGAGCAGCTTTGCATGCTCTGCCCAGGGTGACGCCTGCCCTGCCATGTCACGTGTGATGTGTGCCAGCCCCAGAGCTGCTGTGACCCAGAGGTCTCTTGCAGGGAGGTTGGGGCAGCCCAGTGTTAGTCCTGCACAAAACCTCTGCAAGGAGTGGTGGTGGCTGTCACCCCACCATGGAATCATTTCGGTTGGAAGAGACCTTTCAGATCAAGTCCAACTGTTCTGCAGCACTGCCAGGGCACCACTAACCCATGGCCCTCAGCAACCACATCTCCACAGCTTTGAAACCCCTCCAGGGATCACGGGGACTGCCCTGAGCAGCCTGAGCCAGCCCTGGACAACCTTGTGGTGAAGAAATTTTTCTAAATATTCAACCTCAACCTCCCCTGGTGTAACTTGAGGCTGTTTTCCTCTTGTCTTTGACTTGTGCTCTCAGGCTGGTGCCATTGTGCCTTTGGCTGTTCAGAGAGCTCTGGTTACTGTATTTGCAGCAGCAAAAGGTGGCGGATGCGCGAGGGCTCGGTGACAGGTCTGCGTGCCAGGCACTGATGGTGTGAGACAAGAGGTGACAGTGGCAATCGGTTAGTCACAGCTGAGAGAGGCTGGAGGTTGCCACAGCACTGGCAAACCATGTCTGTGAGCAGGGTGGGTGGTACAAGGTCTTGGGTACTGCTGGCAGGAGACTGTGGCCCTAGCTTGTGCTGGTGTTAACAGGCAGCAGGGCTGTGGTGGGGCTCTACCTTGGGTCCTGTTGGCTCCTTCAAGGAGCTTGTGTTTGAGAAAAGAAGCCTCATCACCTGAGCACGTTGATGAGCTTGTTGAGGCTACCTGTGGCGTTAGCTGGAAGAAGTGGATTTGAGAATGATCCAGTATAGCACAAGTAGGGATTTATCCAGAAATTCTGGGTCTGTATCTTGGGTTTCCTATCAGGTTGGAAGCTGATGGGAAGCTGATCCCCATGATCAGGGATCCATTTCAGGTCCCAGGAAGCTGGTGCTCTTGTCTAGGTCAGGTTGTGATTCAATAAACCAGGACTCTGCTGATTTCATCCCTACAATGTACTGGAACCATTGAAAAAGTGACCCCATGTCTTCCCTAGGGAGAAATGTCATTGAGATGTGTAGTCAGAGCACTGCAGTGGCCAGAAAGCAATGGAGACCTTTCATTTTGTTTCACTTTTGAAGAGCTTTCGGTAAATCTGAGGTTTTTCCAGTAATAGCTTTGCATTGCTATTATGTTTTTCTTAAATGTCATCCCCTAGAGAAAGGCATTACATGTCCCTTACCCCGGAGAAACACTCTGAATGTTTTGAACATGTCACTTTACCCAGCTCAGCTGGCCTGTCAGCCTTCCTTCTGCTTACTCACAGAGAAAGTTGTAATTCTGTGCAGATCGTGGACAGCTCTGTGGGGCAGAAGCTGCTGCTCAGGCTCTGTCCTGTTGAGACTAAAGTTTCTTTAACTGTTTAGTTTGTGAGGGTGTGTTCTCTATGGAGTAGGTAGAACTTGTCTCCTGGGCTTGCTTCACTGCATGGGCTGAGTTATGGTGCTGAGGCTGTTGTGCAGACAGAAATCTGGAATTGCTGGTGTCATCTGGATCTTGGTTTTGGGTTCTGGAGTTTCATATTTCTGCATATTTGGGCATTTATTTTAAGGTGATATATTCCAGTGCTCATCTGTTAACACTTCAGTTTGCTAATGAAGAATTTACATGGCTGTTCACATCACAGATTAGTGTGGAAAGGAATTAGCAGACTTTGGTGAGCCAAGTGGCATCAAGGTGTCCATGATTTTCCTGTGCACTGGAGCATCTTCTAACCCAGGCACAAACCCAAATGTTTACCCCACTGCCCTCTCCCAGGAGGAAGGTCTCTGTGACTCACCACATGCCAACATCTTTGCTTTGGTTTTTAAGAGCCCAGAGAAGAGAGACACATATTTATCATCATTTCCAGTTCCTGCAGTCCTCTTCCAAGAGACGGTTGTTGGTCAAGGTCCACCAGCAGTTCCACCAGTGGGGCCTTTCCAGGGTGACTGTGGATGTGATGCTCCAGAGCCATGGCTTGATTTCTTCTCTCCGTGGTGCAGACCTGCCTCTCTTGAGCTACGTGATGAGATGTCAGTGTTCCTCTGAGCCTTCCAAGCGTGAAGTGCACAGCCAGCTCTGAGCCTGGAGCCAGACCAGCAGACCTGTGAGGAGTCGTGAGAGAAATACCCCTGGGGAAGAGACACCACTGAGAACGTGTCTCCTCCTGAGAGACCTGCTTGTCCCTCTTGTCTGCCCTGGCTCTGCCAGCACGGGGTGACCGGGTGTCTCCTTGCCGGTGTCTCCTGGCAGACTCTGTCCTGCCATCCCCTCGCAGGGTGACAGATGCTCGAACGCTGCCAGCGGCCCCGCGGCCCTCCTGGGACGTGAGGGTTCATTCCCACCTCGTCTGTCTGCCTCGGCTCCTCCTCATGCTTCTACCACGTGGGGATTGCGTGAGCTTTCCCAGCCAAGAAGGACATGCTCAAGGGCACTGAGAAAAAAAGCTGATAACCTGCTGATGCCAAGATGCGGTGGCAATGGGCTGCAGAGAGTAGAGAGAGCATCACCCTGTCTCCTTTCTGAGCAGATGGATGTCCTGGGGTGTGGCAGGGGAGACGTGGAGCTCTAACTGGTTTTCACAGGGTGGTAGAGACAGGCTGGCTGTGTGGAAAAACAAGCTTCTGTGCCAAGAACCTGTGATGGGGAAATACTGTGGAGGAGATGAGAATGACACTATCCAAACGGGAGGAGAAAGGGACCCACCTGTGTTTGCAAGCCCTGTCCTCTCCAGTGCTGCTCACCTGGTTGAGCAGATGTTCAGCAGATGTTTTTCTCTTTTCCTGTGTTTAATCTGAGATGAAATTGAGTGGACGCAGAGCGTAGCCTCAGCCATCTGACTACAGGAGGGAGATGAGCTGGTTTGTGTGTTGCTGTGGCCAGGATGCTGCCTTCAGCCAGCATCCGGCTGTCACGTGTCCCCCTGCCTCTGTTTGGCCACAGATTGTGGTCGTTGACAGATGATCTGGTGAAAGTTTGTGGATTAACTGTTTGAAAACTTGGGGGATGTTTCACTGGTTGGACGGGAGCTATTGTCATTAGACACCCAGTTGCTGATGGTGGTTGGACCATGGCGAGCTTTTGATTAGCAGTCTTGGACATGTTCACACCAGCTTAGTAGATGGTTGGAAAAGTGTTGAAGGGCTTAATTCTGCACCCTGTCAGCCTGCTTACCTGGACACTACTGGTGGCAGCTCCTGGAGCATGGCCTCAGCTGTTAATTACTATGGGTCAGATGGAGTGTGGTGTCTGTGGCACCTCTCCCTTCCCAACAGTGGGACCCTGGATTGTAGCAGGTTCCCTGAGGGTATATGACCTCTGTGGATAGGAAGGGAGAGGTTGTGAGGGCAGTAACCAGCTGGAGGTGGCCAGGGACAGACCCAGCTCTCCTGACTTCCCCTGGCAGGCCCCAGCACATCCCTGCTGAGGGTTCTGGGGACAGAGCAGCTCCGTAACAGGTGCTCACATCTGGTGCAGCAGACAGCCATGGTCACTGGGCTCTCCAGAGGGCAACCCTGGGCAAAACACTTGTCCTGCTGGAGCCCAGTGCTGCTCCTGAGGGACAGACAAGAGTATCACTCTGCGGATGAGTGCTGGGGGCCGGTGGCAACGTGCCCAGGGGCCAACCTGCCCCTGGCATTACTGGAGACTGCAGGGATGAAGAGTCGTCCTGCCTGCAGTTCCTTGCGCTCGGTTCCCTGGGCGAGCTCAGGCAGGATTTTGCTGCGTAGACATAACAATTTGCAGCACACAGACTGTCTCTTCCCGCTCCCCAAGCCCCCCTTTCCCCTCGCCTCCCCCGTGTCATATGTTCCAAAGCTCTCTGCGTTTCTCCGTCGCTGAATAACAGCCACGTACTCCGCCGGGCCGTGTTTATGTGGATTACGTTGCAAATTGCTTGTTCTGAGCCAGCTCTCTCGAGCGCTGCCTGCCCTCCCACGGGCTGAGCTGGGATGCACCGGGACTTGAGCGGCGCTGCTGGGAGCCAGCACCCTCCAGTACGGCCAGGGAGCGGGGCTCGGGGGGACTGGGGGGAGCGGGGACGGGCGCCTGGGCTGGCACAGCTCAGGGAGATGGGAACCTGCACCGACGTGGCCGCGCTTCTGATGGGCTTAAGTTTCTAAATGTCAGACTGTACCATTTATGCCTTCATTTTTCTTATTTATTTCAGCCGTTATACAACCAGCCTTCAGACACCAGGCAATACCATGAAAACATTAAAATGTAAGTACATGGCAATAAAGGCTGTTTTAAATGTCAGGTTGGGCATTAGGCTGGAGTGGGAGGGACGCTCACTCGCTCCCAGACCCCGATCAGAGCTGCTAAGGGATCACGAGCATCCTTCTAGAGCTGGTGTTCTGCTGCTCCGGGTGCCTGGGGCACAAACCAGCTCCAGCAGCTGGGAGCTGCAGCTTCAGTTGGATGCTGAAGGTGCTGTTTAGTTTTCCCAGGGGGGGCAGATGGATGTGGTTACTAGCTGGTCTCTAGGTGTTTTCCCAGAGCACGCACCTTGGGTGCTTTCTTCTGTGTTTCACGTGTACTGAAGTACAGAATCAGCTGCGTGTGTGTGTGTGTGTGTATGTGTGTGTGTGAGTGTGTGTTTGCATGTGGGAAAGATGAGGTAAAATGGAAAGTTTCAATTACAATTAGATTTTCATGAAGCACCTCTTGAATGTCTAATAACAACTGGTTATTTCAAAGATACTTACCGAGACTTAGCAATCATCTAATTTGACTTATCACCTCAATACATGATTTAATCATCAGCCTGCGTTTAATAACCACGGTGACTTCCTGAACATAGAAGAAATATAACAGATAATGAGAATAGCGATAATTGTGATTATTGTTGGAAATTTAAATAGTCAAACCAGATCTGAAACTTTTATCTGCCTTGAATGAGCCGATGATTGCTCGGAGCTGCCTGCAGCCTGTCTATTCTGGTACGGGCTCGGTCAGCTGGCGATAATCATCTTTAATAATCTATTAGCAAAAGTTAATAATCTCTTGCTTTTCAGCAGTATGTTAATTGATGCCAGGGGGATTCTAGGGAGTCAACGTCCCTTTGCTGCTCTGCTGTGGGGGAGCAGGCACTGACTGTATTATAGGTTCTTTGTGTCCCCAAGGGCTGTGGGAAGAGGAGGGTTTGGTGATGTGAGCTCATTGCTCTATGCCCGGCCCCGCTCGGTTCCTGCTCCACCCAAGGCTTCCTGTGTCATCCAGGCAACGCACTTGCTGCAAAAGATTCAAACCCCAGAGTCACCCTGAAGCCTTCAGTTCCCCCAGAGCTCAGTGGGTGCCCGAGCAGCCTCACCACCAGTGCTGGGTGCCGTGGATAAACGCACAGTGCTGCTGTGCCAGGTATCTCTGGGGCAGGGGACCGTCATCTCCTGGGGGCAAGCAGACAGAGAAGTCGGTGGGAAATGATGACTTAACCCTGCAGCTGGGAAACGACGATGGCTTTTTGCTTCCAGACGTTACCTTTGTGCCTTGAGTTGGTGAGGTGCTTACTCCTGGTCCCTTGTTCATTGTCAAACCCCTGGGGTTTTGACATGTGCTGTGCTCTGGGTGTCCCAGCATTGCAGCTCTCAGACTCCGGTCCTTGGTGGCTGTGCTGCCTGTAAAGGCAGCTCTGAGGAGTGGGCAGAGGTGTGTCCTCCACACTGCTCAGGGGTGCTTTTTGAGCAAAGGTGTAAAGAAGCAAACAAAGCCAGAGCCACCCCCTCCAGTTCACCAGTTCATCACGGGAATAATGAAGTAGGTGACACACTCAGGAGAGGTGACGATGCTCTGAGCTCCCTGTGGGCTTACAGCCCTCACTTTTGGGAGTCTGTTTGGCTGTCAGTTCAGGGCTTGACAGCTGATAAACCATCTTGTGTGGCATCAAGTGCTGGCCCAAGGACGTGCTCTCAGCATTGCTGGTTATGATGGCATTCACCAGGCAGTCACCATCTCCTGGTGTCCTCTCACACCCCCTCCCCCCCCCTTCTCTTGAAGGGCTCCACTGCCATCACAAGCCAGGTGCTGAAGGTGACAATTTCAGTCTGATGTCTGGTTTTGTCCTTAGAAGGAGGACTTTAAAGTAGATACAGATACTTTAGCCACTCTCCATTCCTGTGCCAGTATCTGTGGCTTTGTGATCACTTTTTCCTGTGATGTAACATCAACGAGAGGGAGATGACTGCACAGGTCAGGAGTGAAACCAGCAATGAGACATGCTGAGCCCCATCAAGCCAGCTTTCCTGTGCCACCAGAACAGATGCTTCCCTCCATCCCTTCCCTTGCAGGCACCCACAGGGTTATCCCAAGCCGCCTGTGCAGCAGCAGCAGTGTCAGTGATAGAGCAGGGGAGGGGTTGGAGCAGGCAGGCTTGGGGTTAATGTTCCCTGTGATTAATGCTGCAAAAACATGGGAAGGAAACCACATGTTTTAATGAAAAGCCTCCGTCTCCTCCTTCCAGAAACCTCGCAATTAGCTGCCTTCAGCTGGTTATTGATGCCAGCCGAGCGCAGTTAGGGATCTAGGTCAGCAGAAGGCCCTTAAGCAATCTGGGCTCCAGATGTTTGCTGCTTTTGACCGTGGGCCTGTCTCGGAGGTCCCGGGGTCTGCACTGCACTTTGCTACTTGTTGATGGACATGTGGAGAAATCGGTGTGTCCTGTTCTTCCATCCCTTGTGTCCCTTCTGCACATAAAGAATGTTTGAATGCTAGGGAGGCAGATGCAAAATTCAGATTTCAGGGATTCTTTCAAGCAAATAATTCAGGGTCCTTTGACCAAGAGGAAAAAGTATTAAACTTCTCTGCTTTGACCAAGTAATTCTTGGATGTTCAAATTCTACCTAGAACTCCTCTGCAGGGAGCATTTGAGGATATTTTTCTTCTTAACATGTTTGTGCCTTTCTGCTCTAGAAGAGCAGCTTCTGCTGCATAGCCTGGAGGTGGCTGTTGTTGCAGGAGATGGCGTAAATCCTGAGGGCACTGAGACATCAGCCAAGTGCTTTAAAACACCAGAAGGACAACTGCTGGGACACCAGAGGTTACATTCTGCCAAGGTGTAATTGGGTGCAGATTCTTCTGAACAACGTCATCTTATGCAGATTTAGCTGGGATGAGAAAACCTTTTGGCCAGTTGATGGAAAAGCATCCAGGTTGTGATTCCGTCCACAGAGCCTCACTGCAGGTTGGTTCTGTGGGGATAAATAGAAACTGCTCCCATCTGAAGCTGGTTGGCAGCCTCACACCTGGGCATGGGAAGATGGCCAGGCTCTTACTGCTCACAATCTAGAGTGGATTTAGTTGTTTGTTTTTGATTTTTTTTCTTTTGGATATCACAGAGCCAGGATTCCTCGATGTCTCTACAGCGATACTCTCTGCCTTGCGACACTGGTTTAATTCTTGCTGCTTGTTTGCTTTGCTCTTCAGCTGGGATGAGTCACTTATGCTAATAGAGCTGACTGGGGACTTACAGGGAGAATTTCTACTCTTACTAAAACGTTACTCTTCTCTTGTTTTCATGGAGGTTTATGGCCTGTCTCCTATTCAGTACAGTTAAAATTAATTTCATGCCCCAGTTCATTCCAGCCTTCACAGCTTCAGAAGCTTTTAAGTCCTATTTAGCTGCCTCGCTGGGCTCTGTTACCCGTCTGCCTGGGTCCCTTTGGTTCACCTGTGAGCACAGGCGGTTAATTTTGTATGCTGCAGCTGCCACCCCAGCCAGGCTCCGCCGAGCGCTCCATGCCAAAGGCTTGACCTACCTTTGATGGGATCCGGGTCCTTTCTCAGTGCAATAACCTGCTTTGTTGGAGGGAAGGGCTCTGCTGCTCTTGTTGAGGAAGGAGAGCAAGGCAGCGTTCAGTGCCCTTGTTTTCCTGGGGACGGGGTGAACCCTGTGGCTGGTTTCTCAAAGCCATTTTTTTGGCTTTGCAGTGATCTGACAGGTTTCTTTGAGATGTGTTGCAGCCCCCAACAAAACTGGGGGCCACTCAAGTGATTCTGCAGCAGTTGAGGAGGTTGCAAGGACAACCCCTTTTTAATTAAAAAAAAATAAATCTTTTGAGATACTACTGAAATACAGCAACAAATGCAACAGACGCTTTCTTGCACACCAGTTAAGCACCAGTACATCTGGTCTGGGTCTCTTGTTTCAGTGTTTTGCCAGCTGGATGGACAAGGAGAGCTGTTTTTCCCACCCTGCCACGGTAGTGGGTTTGTGTATTCTCCAGACTTCTGGCACCAAAGATATTAACCTGCTTTCCTCGCAGTGTTTGAAAAATGACAAGATGTTGTTCACATGAGCAGGATCAATTACCTCCTGTCTACCTGGAGAGATATTCTCTGAGGGGGCCTTCATCTCTACAGCTGTAGATTCCTGCTCGGTGAGCCATGAAAAACAGCCCAGTAGGACTCTCCTCCCCTCTTTCCTGAAGCAGTCATCTTGAAATCATAGTCTGTGGGATTTGTGTTTGAAAGGAAAATGTGAGCTTCTGAGCCTTGCAAAAGCACACAAACCACAGGCAGACTGAGAAGCCCGGGGTAAGTAAGTGCAAGGTGCTGTTCACAGCGTCCGCTTGAAACCTGCCTTTCAAGAGCTTCTCCTTTTATGTGTTAAATTCAGAAATGTTGGGGTGAAACCAGGCTTCCACCCCTTGAGATGCTGAGAGAGGTGTCGGAGAACTGGGGGCTGATCAGTCAGATCAAGAGCTTGGTGTGCTGCTGGTTTTCTCATGTGTCCAGATCCAGCAGCAGCAGAGCCCTGTGTGTGTTACTGTTTGCACGTCCAGGCTGCTGTGGGCAGCTGATGGATTCAGGGGGTGGGGGGTAACTGTGCCTCTGCAGAGTCAAAATCTGAAGGCAGGATTTTCAGAGAGGTTTAGGGGCTTCTGATTTATTTATTTTTTTTTCCTTTTTGAAATGCACCCCTCCCTTCTCCCAAAAGAGCAGAAAGCATTCTTCTGAAAATCTAACAACTGCGGCTTTCCAAATCACTTGTCACTTTGGAAAATTTAAGTCATCTTTTCATTATTGCCTGTTTAGGGGCTTTAGTGGCACTAGATTGCTTTTAAATTCATAGTTGAAGCCTGACATGTAACACAAATGCTCTTCCAAACCCTGTCATTACTAATGCATTCTCTTTCAGGTTTTTATATTAGTGCTTGTAGATATTTTCCTCATTAAGCATTCACCTAGCAGCTCCCCGCTCATCCCAGTCAAGGTTTCTCATCTCTTTTATTCTCTGTTGGCACGCGCTGGGGCAGAAGGATTACCTTGTGATGAATTACTAAATGATGGAGACACGCTGCAACCTTCTGCTGCTTTCTCTTGCCAGTGAAAAACCAAGTACTGGTTTGGGGTTAACTGTCTTTCAACACCTGAGCTTGCATTGTCAGTTTGGGCTTCAAGGGAAGGCAGACATGCAGGACATGTGCCTGACCCGTGCCCAGAAGTGCTTCTGCACTTGCACCGGTCTCATTTTGGTCCTAAGCTCTTAGGTGGTAAAGGGGATGGACGTGAATTGCCCATCTGATGTGAAGAACTGTAGTTGTGAAAGGAACTGCTGCCCTCGGGAGTCACTTGGGCATCTCAGCTGGAATATCTTCACAAGGAGATGGCACCATGGGGACCTGGACAGGCTGCGTTGGGGGGCAGGCTCTGATAACAAGGTGCCCATGTTTGCAATGGCATCTTCTTTGAGCACAAGCACCTCACTAGCCTCTGTGTGAATTAACAGCACAAACTTTTTCATTAATTACAGTGAAAATTCAAATCATGGACCTCCAAAGCTGGGTGCATTTTGGACCTGCAGAGGACATGATCTGAGAAGCTGGGAAACCTCCAGATGGTCTCTTTCTCTCGAGTGCTGTTTCTAAGCACAAACACGGCTAGTCCAACTGTACATTGAGTTACAAACCTCAGCCCCTCTCTTCTCAGAGGCACAAGTGGTGCTGAGGGTTTAACCCATCCCTATGCTCAAGGCTCTGGGGTAAATTAACTGAAGACCTGCTTTGCTTTTCTTCCCTAGAACACATTTCTGAATACTGCAGGGAAACTGCTCACCAGAGCTGGCTGTCCAGGAGTGTGCCCTGCCTGGGGGTGAAGAGGTTACTGTGTGCTACCAGCTGGAGCTGTGTGCTTTGGCCATTTCAGAGCGAGGAAATGAATGAATGTGGTGACCCGTGAACGGGGTGACCTGCCCCCTGCCCTCCCTCTGGGGCATCCTGCAGTGAGAGGGCAGGGAATGGGTGACTGACCCCAGCAATACCTGGGGGCAGAGAACCATTTCTGTACACCCTCCGTTGCCTCTCAGCTGGAGTCACCCCAGAGCATTCTTGCTGTGCTCCTCAGGCCCTGTGCTTTGCAGGTCTCTGGCCTGGCTGGCAGCACGTTGCTTGGCTGGAGTTATCAGGAGGCTCCTCCGTTTCCGAGCCTCTCCCGCAGGATCGATCTGGCTGCACAATGGCTCTGCCGGCTGCTCGCTGCCTCCTCCCCGCCGCTCTTTGCAGGCTCGAGCCCCTACTTTGTTTGCACCGCCTGTTTGATGAAAGACGTCCCGGGGTAATTAAATACCCCTGATTAGTTCTGATCAAATGGCAAGCCTCCTTTCATCTCGTTTTGCGCCGGCTGAAGGTCTCGGCGGGCAGGCTCGGCCAGGTGTGCTGCTCTGCATCAGCCCTTTGTGTCCTGGGGAGACTCGCCCCGGGGCTCCGGCGGCACCCGCACGTGTGTCCCCACCAGCACCCACACGCACGTGTGTGCCCCAGTGCAGCCGCCGGAAGGACCGTAGCCGGGTCGTTCGTGTGGATCTGAGCCAAGTCACTCCCAAGTCAGGAGTTAATGGGTTCTCTCCTTGACTGGCTCCATTGTGGAAGCCGTAAAACAACCGCCGCCGTGTGCCGAGCCAGATAAGGTGGAAGCGGCTGCTCCCACGGGGCTGCCTTTGCTTTGCTCAGAGGGAGGGGTGTAGTTCACACGGTGGCTTGGAGAACCATGCTCAGGCATGCAACCAGAAGGTGCAGGGAAATGACCAAAAGGCTGAAATAGCTTTTGGCATGGAGAAAGTAACTGCACTTGGTGACCTTGGCTTGGAGAAGAGCTGCCTTCACAGGGAAGTGTTCAGCTGGGGCTGCACTGGAGTAGGCGAGCAGGAAATGTGTTTTGAATGATTGCAGCCCGTGCTGGGGGATGCTGTGTGAAGGTGAGAGCCCACCAGAGAGGAGACCTTTCCCCATAGGTGCACCAGGGAGCTGTGGAGCCCACGGCCAAAGGGAGTGCAGAAATGATGAGCTCCAGTGGTGATTAGATGAATTGTTGACCGCAAGGATGTGGATGTGCCATCTGGCAGCTCCCAAACTCCATCCCGCCAGAGGCTGGGTGGGTTCCATGTCTCGTTGGGTCCATCCCAGCCTGCCTCTGACCACCACCAAGGCCAAGGACAGGGCGGGGAACCCGCCAGTCCTCCCGACCCGGCGTAGTGTGTGATGTGTCAGCCCAGCAGTTCTTAAAACTGTCCACAAGAGTCACTGTTGCTTTATTTAAGGAGCCTCTGTCCCTTCTGCCTTCAAACTGCCTGATTCCTTCACCCACTGGAGGCTTCCTGGTTCAGGTCTCCCCACCCTGTGCGCCCCAGGCAGGGAGCTGCAAGGAGGATGATGGAGGAGGAGGTTTGGTGCATTGTGAGAGTGACCTTTCCCACGTGCTGCTCCACGCCGGTGGTTTCTGCCAGCAGCCAGGGATACAAGCAGCCCTCTCCTTGCTTCCCTCCTTCCCCGCCTGTGCCGCAGCGGCTGCGCTTGGCTCTCGGCTTGCCCAGGGAGCGCTGCGTGTGCTTGGAAGATGAGTGGCCCGAATTAACCTCTCTGCAAATGGTTTCTAAGTAACAGCAGTACATGGAGCAAGATAAACTGTGACGCCTATTTATATTTACAGAGATTGTATTAAACTCTGAAAGGCTGACCTTCCGGAATTAAAAAAAAAAAAAAAAAAAAAAAAAGGCAAGATAAAGTGGCAAAAACATTTAGGATATGTGGAGGGGGGTTGTTGTTGTTTTTAATCCTTTCACACTCTGATTACTTCAGCCTTGATGCTGGTAAACAGACACTGGCTTTCAAGGCATCCCTGATTTTTGCAGCTGCAGGGCCATTAAGTCTTTGCCTGTATTAGCACTTTCAAGGTCAGCCGTGATGTAAAACTCAAGGCAACCCATCAGCTGCGTAAGAGCTGCTAATTCTCTTCATTTACTCCTCTGATAATTTGTGCAGTGGATCCAGCAGCCTCCTGACAAAGCCCCACTGTTGCTCCTGGATGTCACCCAGGCTGGCATGGGGAGGGCAGGGGTTGACTGAGCTCTGCTCCCAGGGACAGTGATCTTGGAGGTGGTGATGGAACACCTGACACCCAAGGAATTGTTGTCCTAAATAAACCTGCTAATTATTGGGTGCCAGTATTGCAGTGGTGCCCCCAGGCCCTGCTCCAGGTCCCCACTTGCTTTCTCAAATGTTTTTTTATACCCAAATTAAGCCAGTTCTGGCTCAGATCTTCCCTTTAAGAGAGCTGGATTCTCTGACTGTTCCCAAACAGTGTCTTTTGCTGATGATTATTTTAGGGACTTACAGAGGCAGGAGGGTGTTTTTTTGCCCTCCCCACCAGCCAGGGGACCAGGCAGGGAGGAGAATAAGGAAGCTGTGATGATGTCTTCACTCTGCTAAATCCTGCAGAACATGCCTACATGAGGCTGTTAAGCTCCTGATCAGTAATTACACGCTGCAGCTCTGCCTTTAATCGGGATAAAAGACTTAAGGAAACTCCTTTGCCCCTGGTCTCTACCTTTTACCTGGAGATTTCATTGCTCAGTAGCAGGAACATCTCTGGGAGCTCTTGGGTCCATGTGGACTCAGGGAGCTCATACAGCTTTTTCAGCTCCTTTGGTGCAGCTTCTCTTTGAGGGATTATTTCATGCTGTCTTTAGAAAGTAGAAAGAAGAAGAAAGCAGGGGGCTGTGAGGGCAGATGCTGGGTGGGTTGTGGTTGCAGTGGCTGGTTTCTCTCTTGAGGTCTCAATTCTGCAAGTGGCGAACTTTCCTGGCTGGTTTGTCTGCAGCTTTGTTAGACACAGCTCCAAGAAAACAAGAGGTTAGGAGATCTGTGCAGCAAGCCCTGCCACGATCCTGCCTCCCTATCAGCACCTTGGAGCCCTGGGGTGAATGACCCCTTGGGAGAGTGTGTGTGTGTGCGCGCGCACTGGCAGCTCCCTTGCTGCTGGCCCTGCTCAGGGTGGCCTCTCTGCTCAGGGTGCTTGGCCTGAGCCTTGCAGCCCTCTTGGGTTTTCCCAGCTCAGAACGTAGAAATAAGATAATAATAGAAATAAATCTACCCACTGGTAGATGCCAAGCTGAATGTCTGCCTGAGTTCGGTGCTGAGCGCATGGGAAAGCTTTGTGGAATTGGGAGTTTATGAATCAACTTCTCAGCCTTAGCCCTGTTTTTACCACCAGCTGTGGATGAAGCCCCTTGTGGCAGAGGTTGTTGGTCTTCCCCACAGCTGGCATGAGGTCCCCACGCAGCCCTGGCTGCTGCTTTGAAGTTCTCCCAATTCCAAGTTGAGGCGGAAGCTGCACCACGGCCTCCTCTGGGATTGGGGAAAACCAGGCTTTGGATTTTTAACTGCCTCGTTAATCTGACCTCATCTCTTTCTTTCTTTCTTTACAGAAACCAGGCAATGCGGAAAAAGTTAATTCTGTACTTTAAGAGGAGAAATCATGCTCGCAAACAGTGGGTGAGTCCCTTAGACGTTATTTTTTATGTATAAAGCACCGTGATTTATTATGTGAGAAAGAAACGGACGTTTTCCAGCAGAGAGGTGCTGGTGCTCTGTACTTTGCGTTTTTGCATTGCTGTTGCATCTTTTATGCTTAAAATAACTTGGATGTAAGGAAGAGGTCCCTGATGGTGCTGCCGGCAGCACCTCCCTCCGCAAGTACCCCCTGCAGAGCAAACACAGGAGGTTGGCTTAATCACAGCCGAGCCCTGCATTGATCTCAGAGAGCCTATTTGCAGCATAAATGTCTGTTTTGTGAGTAATTGAACCCTCAGAGAGGTGTGAAGGAAGCTGACTCTGCTTCCGATAAATGGGCTGAAGACTCATCTGACTCTTTCCAGCTGACCACAGAGCGATGCTCTAGGAATTTGTGGTTTAAAACAAAAATCCATCTTGGTGCCAGTTCATTTCTAGGCAGCATTGCCTGTGAGATAACTCCAATCTCTTTCAAGGAGATGGTTCTTATTTAGGTAGGGAGGAAAATGGGCTTATTATGACACTTTGGAGGCATTCATCTCAAGTCCTTGGTGCATAGAGGAGAAAGATTAAGTGGAAATGAGAGAATTTATATGTTTTCTGCACTTGCAGTAGTTGCTAGTGGGATCTGGGAGGTGAAACCAGCACAGAAGGGGAAATGCCAGAAGCAGCCAACAGCCCCCACCAGAAGGTGGATTTCGTGGCATCTTTCCGTGAAGGATGATTCAGCTCATGACGCAGGGCTTTGCGTTTTACATGGAAGATGGAAATCCCAGTTCCTGACTTGGTGGCTCTGGTGTGGGGCAGGCGTTAGTGTCTTCAGCTGCAAAGGTGCAGGTTTTCTGCTTGTCTTTGGTGCTGGGTTTGGCTGGGAGGAATTGTTGGAAACTTTCAAAGCAATCAGCCTTGGGAAATAATTTGAAGGCTCTGTCTTTAAAACTAGCTTCCAGTACATACATTTCAGACTTTGGAATAGGCTGCCCAGGGAAGTGGTTGAGTCACCATCCCTGGATGTGTTTAAGGGTTGTTTAGATGTGGTGTTGGGGGACGTGGTTTAGGGGTGAACTTTGTAGAGTAGGGTTAATGGTTGGACTGGATGATCCCAAGGGTCCTTTCCAGACTGAATGATTCTATGATTTCTGAGCCAGCAATCAAATTATTTTCTTATTTCCAGTGAATCAAGCTATACTCCTTTTCTTTTCCACGCTTCATTTTTCTTCCATAAAGAAATCTTCCAAAATCTTGCATTCCAGAACGATATTTTCGCCTCCCATCTCCATCCAAGTATGTGTTTGTTTTGTCTTCTCCATGATAAAACATCTTCCAGGTTTCTAGTGAGTGGCTTCAGGGCTGACTGTTCATCGTGCAGTGTGGCAGCCCATGTGGCTCGGGGCAACTCGCCTGCCACAGCCAAAGCCTCCTGCATTCATAGGAACAGAATCAATCTTCCCTTCCTCAAAACAGGGATTGCAGAGCTTCATGTGGTTTTACTGGAACCAGAAGGGAGCTTCCCAGGAGCTGCTTTCTGGTGGAAGCGGCCGGTTACTGCGCTAAGCAGGGAGAGAGTTGCTCTATTGTCAACATGGAGGAGCTGGGGGACGGCATTTAATTAGGCTGCAAGAGCCTAAAATACGGCGTGAGGTGGAGTCGCCTGTCATGCAAAATAGGTGAATTTCTGCCAGTCGGTTTATTCAGTGTCCTTGAAAGGGGATTTTTCAGTTTAGGGAAGCGTTTTGCCTATTCTACAAAATAGGCAACATACGGTTGCTGAATTTGCAAAGTGAATACATTTGCTGATTCTGTTTGCAAAATGGGTACGCTTAGCTATTTTTCTGCCTATTTTGTAGCAGACCCTATTTTTAGCAAAGCCCATCTACGTGCCAGCGTTTCTTTCTGGCTCTTTTGCTTTCTGGGGTACTGTCTCTGCCCCGGGCTGCCTGGAGCAGGGTCAGAGCTCGGTTCCTGTGGGGTGTGGCCCTGAGATCCCCAGGGGAGGATCCCCAGGGCTTCCTGCTGCCTCCACCAAGGTCAGCATGGCAGAAGATGTTTAATTGCCATCCGAGGGGTGACGTTGCAGGGCGAGAAGGGTAAAGGGAGCTGCTCTGCCTGCAGGAGGTTTATCCCTGTGAGCCGGGGAAAGAAAACCGCAGGGCTTGCAGGGGAATTGGACGGGTTTCTCCTGTCACCTTTGCTCTTCCCCTCCCCTCTGAAGAGCTGCTCTGTTCCCCAGAGCTGAGGGAGCGTGGGCTGCGGGAGGGCTCGGGCTTGGCACAGCCTACAAACTGCCTTCAGCTGCTACGGTGGTGTTACTATTCATCCATTTTTAGATACGCATGTCAAGTCCGATTTGGCTCAGCATCACTTGTGTGATTGAGAGGCTGATGGGCTGGTGAGCCCAGCCGGGAAGGGGAGCAGAGGAAGCACCGATGCTAAAAGCCAGCACAGATGGTTGCTCAGGAATGGACATGCTTGCTTAAGGCTGCTCAGAGAATGCTGGAAGAAGGAATAGACACTTCTGCTCCTGAAGTGCCTGACCGAGAGCTTCTCCTGGTGACTGAGCTGTGAAGATCTGGGGAATGCACAGAGCTATAAGGTGCCCGTAGTCTTGGCTTATGAAGGATGACAAGATTTTCAGGGAACATCTGTCCCAGCTGGACCAAAAAGCTGCCCCTGTTGCAATGGGGTTTGGAGCTCGCGTGGCAGGAAGGATTTCTGCTCCCTGGTGGGAAGGGGCTTAAAGAAAGCAGATGCAAGTCAGAAATGCTCAGCTGGTCCGTCCAAAGCTGTGCTCCAGAGGGCTGAGTTGTGTGAGTGCGGAGCTTTGGTGCTGCCCCCCCCAACTGCCAGGCTGTGAGCTGCTGGGGGAGTCAGCAGCTCAACGCTGATGTAGTGTTTTCCATCTCCAAATGGTGCTTCCTTAGAAAAGGAATTCTGGATAAAGCTTTCATCGAGTTGTCCCAAAGAGTGAAGGAAAAGGAAGAGAAAGAGCTGCCCTGATGGCTGTGGAACAGCCTGGTGGCCGTGCCGGGCGACTGTGCTGGGGCGGTGGTGACGCGAGACCCAGGACCAGCTCGTCCTACAGGGAATGAAAACCTTCCAAAGCCTCTGAGCTTCTCCCTAGACTGAGCCCTCATTCCACGCTGTTCCCTGGCCACCCCTCAGGCTGGCACACAACGCGGGGCACCGGCTGCCACACGGCGCTGAGCCTTGGTAAAGGTTGCGGGGTATTTTTAGCCTCTTCCCAAGCGCGATGCTCTGGAAGCAGGAGGATGTAGCAGATTTGCTGGCAGGGTGGGAGCTCTCATTTTCAGGGGGCTGAGAGCATCACTTTAGGAAGGGTACAAACACAGCAGCTCTTGATTGCTCCGAGGTACCACAGTTTGTTGGCATCACCTCTAGCTTTGTGCCCACAGCGTGAGATTCCCCTTGATGGCTTTGGTGGCTTTTAGGCTGAGTTTTACTGTCAGTTTAGGCTTTTTTTACCTCTCCTGGTTAATTTTGGTGACTGACAGCGAGCGAGATGAGAGCACATCTGGGAAATCCAACAGCCTTGGACTTCCCTCCAGTCATAGGGTGGCAACGGCAAGAGATGAGTTTATTTCTGTGCAATCTGGATTCCCCTGGTCTCTGCTGTGGTGCCGAGTGTGGTGCCAGTTCTGGAACGCGGCATGTGGGGGGTGGGAGGTGACTTGGGGGTTGCCATTGATTTTTCTGCAGAGCAACATCTGCTTTCACTTCCCGATTTGAGGCCTAGAAGGCACTTGCTTCACTCAAAATGAAACCTTTAAACCAGCTCTGGCTACCCAGCTGCTTTCATGTGAGGCTGGGCGCTGTTGCTAGTGTCACCACTGGGGACCATGGACAGGCATCTTCCCTGGGGAGACCTTGCCTGTCCATGACCCTCCTCCAGCATGAGGGTAGCCAGCCTCTGGTATCTGGAGAGAGGAGTGATTCGGGAGTGGAGGAGGGAGGCTTTGTGTTGAAAATGCTATTTTAATATCATGGTTACTTAGCTAGTCTTATCACTACCATCAAAGAGCCCATGCTGGACTGTGCTGGACCTGTGTGGGTGGCAGCTGGGTGGGTGTGCTATGAGGATGTCAGATAGTGGGACATGACATGGAAACCCTCACAGCTCTGCATTTTGGCAGAGCCTGGGTTTGCTGTCAGTGGGGATGTGATTAGGAGGAGCAGCAGACAGTAAAATGCTTCTGCTTTCCAGGGTGGTAGCTCCATGGCATGGCCAGGCCCCTCCACATGGCCTCGACATGGTGCCTGGCTCTTGCTTTTGAGGAGCCAGAGGCCCTTGTGTGGAGCTGCCCTGCAGGCCCAGTCCCATCAGCATTGCCAGCACGAGACTGCGCACTGAGACCAGTGTGTGGGTGAGGAGAGGTGCCCAGCTCTGAGCACCTTGGGAAGCCTCTTCCCGGTACAGTGAGCTGGCATCTCCCCAGTTAGGACTCTGTGTGCCCAGCTTGTGCAGCAGGGACACAGTCTCCTACCATCCCTTGTGCCCTCCCAACACTGTACTTTAGTCCCTTCTTGCTTGGTGGCCTCTCATGAGGAACTTGCCCTCTCCCTGTGCATGTCCAGTCACAGGCTCTCTCCCTAGCACTGGGGCTTTGTTTGGTGAATGAAGCACCCAAGGCACTGGAGGATGCCCAGGCAGGTGTGGTGGGTGGGCATGGGTGAGAGTCCTGGCTTCAGCAAAGCTGTTTGATCTGGAAGAGAAAATCCTGAGGGTACCTGATAGTGTGTTGTGAGAATTTACCCTGGGGTTGGTCCCAGGCCCTGGAGCATGTCCATGTCCTAATAAACCATCGTTCTTTAAGCATCGTGGCTCAGGCTCGGCCTGAGCAGCCATGGAGGGACAGGCCTTGGAGGAGCTGCCCTCCCTTCCCAGGCACATCTCCTGAGCTCCCTCTCTCCTCTGCCCTTTCAGGAACAGAAGTTTTGCCAGCGCTATGACCAGCTGATGGAGGCCTGGGAAAAAAAAGTGGAGCGCATTGAAAATAACCCCCGGCGCCGTGCCAAGGAGAGCAAAGTGCGGGAGTACTATGAGAAGCAATTCCCGGAGATCCGGAAGCAGCGGGAACTGCAAGAGCGCATGCAGAGGTTAGAGGAGAAGCGGTAGGAAGGGGCTGAGCTGGTATCAGACAGCCTTTCTTTTCTCTTTGGGCACGGGGGTGGGGTTTGTTGGTGGGCTGGGGTGGCTGTTGGTCCCGTTTCTCCCCTTCTAGTCGAAGGCAGGTGCCACCAGAAAAACAGTTTTGCTGCTTTTTCCTCGGGGTGGATCAGGTTGATGATAGGAAAGGAGCAAAGCTTCTCACTGAAAGGGATGTCCCCTGTCTGTCCCATCCCTTGTTGTTTTCTCCTCCTCATTGGAAGTACAGTTGAGGTCATATTATTTCCTGCCAGGAGACAGAGTTTCATGATCTCCACCCTTCTTGCTGAAAAATCCCAGGACTTCCCATTTCAGCTCTGGGAGATTGTCCAGGAACACCTGATGTAGGATGTGCCAGCATCCTGTCCTTGTGCCCCACAAACAGCTGGATGGGTCCAAACTTCCTCACCAGTGGCTTTATTTTATCTTAAAGAGAAGGGGAGAAACGGTACTGAGAAATGTTTTAAGGTTTTACATGTTTAATAAGAAAAGTTTTGATTCCTTGGCACACGTGGCTGTAGTGTTGGTGATACTGGGGGGGTAAGATGTCAGTGGCTGGTTTTATTTGAAAGCCTCTGCAACTTTTGCCAGCTGGTTGCAGTGACACCACAGGAATGGCTCCATGCTGGCATCTCCACACTATGCCATAGGCAGAGGAAAATACCATGAGGGAGTATGGGTGGGTGTGAAATGTCCTGCTGCTGTAGCTGGCACAGGTAGGGAAGGTGGTTGGAGGCTCTCAGTGGTGCTCTCTGGGCACTGTCAGAGCTCGTGGGGCTGCAGTGGATGCTGTTCCCCCAGCATGGGATGGGGTGGCCTGCATGGGGTGTTGGGAAGTGGCCATTATGGAAGCCAACAAGGAGGACAACAGGGTGAATGAGTTGTTATGAGTATGGTTTACAAATGGAGGGTCTGAGTGTTTCCCTGCCCTTTCCCAGCAGGGTAGGACAGAGGGGCAGTGGCGGGCTCTCCATGTCGGCCGCACGCAGCGAGCACGAGGTGTCGGAAATCATCGATGGGCTCTCAGAACAAGAGGTAAGATTGGGTTGTCTTCTCCTCCTTTTCACCTCTCACTCTTCTCCAAGGAAGACAGGAGAGTACCTCCAGGTCCCACGGTGAAGTCTGCTACCAAATCCCACAAACTTCAGGCCACGCTGAGGTTGGGGAGGTTGCCTTGATGTCTGATGTGCTTTCTGGGCAGGATCCAAAGTGAGGTGTTTATTTAATAACAGCAGCATCTTTCCAGCTGCCTGAGAGGTCTAAGGGAGCTGTGCAATGGTTTTATAGGAACAAAGCCTCCCAGGAGCTGGTGGCAGTGGGTAGGGTTTGGTGGCATTCAGCTGCCTCTTAGGCACCTGAAACCCCAGCAGGCTGATCATCCTGGATGGGCACCCCATAAGCACCTCCTGGCTGCTGGTTTAAACTGGAAGCAGAGGTGGGAAGGGAAGAGAGCCCTGGCTGTCGGGTGGAGGGGTTTTTCTATTTTGTTTTGAATGGGCTGTGTGGCTTGACACAGGGGAATCCTATGGAATGAATGGTTTGTATGTGAGCCAGTTGGCCCACATCTTCTGGGAGTGCTCCATTCATCTTGAAACATCCCCGTGACCTTGGCTTCGTTTGGATCTGGTTTCACAAGGGTTCCACTCTCTTGGCACAGAGGCGAGCTGCAGTGAATGGATCGTGTTTGGGAGGGGAGAGCAGTCATTGCCCAGCAATAGCTGAGATGTTTGCTGCCTCTACACTGCCACTCGCTCCTTGCCCTGGGACCTGGGCAGTTTGTTGTCAGCCAGCTCAGGCAACGACTTGGAGGACACAGATCTTGCTAGCAGAGGGAAATTTCACAGCTCTGCAGAGGTTGTGGCCAAGGGGAGCACTAGAGGATCACCTCTGACCTGCAGTGTGCTGCTGAGCTCCACCTCAACAGCATACTGCTGATCCCCAAGGCACTGCTTTGCTTGTCTTGGAGATCTGAAGAGCTTCCAGCCCTTCCAGAGGGTTGGAAGGAGCAGGGAGGTGAGATCTCGGGAGCATTGCTGGCAGCAGGAGCCAACTCTGCACCCCAGTATGTTGCTGGAGAGGAGAGAGGGCTGGCTGCCCACCAGTGGGTTGTACCCACAGTGCTCAGCACCCTGAGACCCTGTGGGCGAAGGAAGAGGCCCCTGTGCCCTCAGCTGCAGGCAGAGCTCCTGCCTGGGGCCTCCCTGCCTGCCCTGGCACTGCTCCGGGGTTTTGTCCTCTCAGATGGAGTGGTCTGTGGTTGTGGGATCGATGCCCTGGCTGTGAGCTGTCCCTGGCCTCCCACCATGAGATGACACCCCTGGGGTATCCAAAGCAGCCAGCTGCTAAATGAGAGGCATCCCAGTGAGGATGAGTGTGATGAAATGAGCTGAAAGGTCTGTTTCTGTGCAGAGGGGTTTAGGCAGAGGAGGTTGGATCTGCTCAGTCGCAGCACTGGGGGAAGCAGTGCTGGGCAGGCTGGGTCGGCAGCGTGCTGGAAGGACTGGACATAAGGATCTGGCCTCTAGCTGTAAATTAAAATAACAGCACTTGAGACCTGGCCTTCTTGGATCAAGGGTTGGGATTTTTATCTGACCAGTGCTGTGACAGGGAGGACTCAGAGTGACAGTGCTGCTGGCAAATGAAAGAGCCAGAGCATCTCTTAGAGATAGGGAGACCTATGCTGGGTGTCCACTAGCAGCTCAGCCAAAGGGACAGTCCTGGCTTTCAGGCACAGATGAGACATCATATGGGCTGTTCTGTTGCAAATACTTAAGGAAACCAGTGTGCCCAGTCTGTCCTGTCCTGGCATGCAGGATGAACTTTGCACTTGAATAAGATGGATTAAAAGCATTAGATTCTGTCCCAGGGTGTTGCAGGAAGAACAAGAAAGGAATGGCAGCCCCGTTAGGGTTTCATTTGAAACCTCCTGGAACAATATTAAGTTTCCCCAGAAAGGGAAACAAGACATCTCTCTTGCCCACCCTTTCAGAAAGCTTTGCAGAGCTGACTGCTTCCCTTGTAGTTTGGGGTGGGGGGCTGAACCCCCATGGGGCTATGGGTTTTATGCCTGGGAAGAGGTCTGCACTCCCTGTGCCACCACTGCTTTGACTTGTCTCTTGTCGTCACCAGGAGCTGTTTGGCTTATGTCAGACATTTCCACACGGTATCTTAAAGCCTTTTATTTTAAAGATTAATTGTTTCCTGGCTGACAGCGATAGCCCCTTTCAGCATTTAATTTACAATTACCCTAGCAATAAAGCTGTCTAGTGCTTGCTTGTGAATTCTCCTGTTCCTCCGCCTGTCCTTTCCTCTCCAACATCTGTCCCCTGCAGTCCCCGCGGGCCCGTGGTGCTGACCAACTGTTCTCTCTGCTTTCCCCAAAGAACCTGGAGAAGCAGATGCGCCAGCTCGCCGTCATCCCGCCCATGCTCTACGATGCTGACCAGCAGCGCATTAAATTCATCAACATGAACGGCCTCATGGATGATCCCATGAAGGTCTACAAGGACCGGCAGGTGATGAACATGTGGAGCGAACAGGAGAAGGAGACCTTCCGGGAAAAGTGAGTGCAGCCCCCACACCTCTCTCCCTGTAGCCCTCGGGAAGTGCTAGGCAAGATCCGTGCAGTACTTTGGCCACGGCCCCAACGTGCTGAGGTGTGAATTCCCCCAGGGCTTGTCTCCCAACCCCAAGGACACGGACCTTGCTCGTGTGCAGAGGTGCAGGAAGATTCTGCTCACGACAGGGTGAGAATCAGAAGTTTTTCTACTTCTACATCCCCTGTTCTACCAGGCAGTTTAAGGATAAAACCAGTGAAGCTTCATGCTCACTTAGGGCAATTGGGATTTGAATGCCTGTCCACTGTGTCCAGAGGCATTCTTGGGGCTTTCAACATCCAACCTCACCATGCAGACCCCCTTATCAGGGCTGCAGCGTCCAACCAGTGTCTATCTCTCAGCATCCATCCTGCTTCCTGCAGGATGTGCCACCAGCTGCTGTTTCCATGGATGTGTTCCCACATCCAACACATGCAAACTCTGGCTGTGATGCTTTCTTGTGTGTGCAAGCACTGCTCGAGAACAGCTTCACTGTAACCCCTGAGGTCACCCTGGGGACTCGTGGTCCCTTCCCTGGGCACCACTGAGCTGTCAGCCAGGCTGTGGGTCCCACCTCAGTCACATGTCCAGACTCTTCCATATCTCCTAGCCCAGCAGGGCCTCAGGTGTGTTTGCACAGGGTACCAGAGTACCCTTGGTGCCCCCAGTGTGCCGTGTGTGTTTGTAAAAGCAGAGCTGGAGTTCGGCTTACAGCAGGATGAGCTCTGCCTGGGGCTCACTGCTGTGGACACAGGGCACATGGAGGTATGGGGGTGTGCCAGGGTCACCTTGTCCCTTGCAGCAGAACTGCCTTGGTCTGATCTCTGGACAACTGTGGGACAGCTCTGTGGATTCCCAGCAGGCCCATGGCCAGCCGTGCTGGAAGCCTCTCTGTGTCTGGAATCCCTCCTCCTATCCCTGCTTGTGACGACTCCTGTTTGCAGCTGAAATAACTAATTGCCAAGATGGACCGAAAAAGAACAAAACAAGCAAACAGGCTCCAAGCCTTTGGTAGAGGAGAATCCTCATTGCTAATTAGCCTTAAGATGTGACAATCCAAACAGCCAGACTTGCCCACAAATGACGCAAAGGCTAATTACTTGGGTTTTAATGGTGGGGCCGTGCCTGGCTAATGGGGCTGGAAGAATCCACACCCAGCTCTTGCATCCTGCTGTGCACGGTGGTTTCTGTGTCATCACCATGGGTGATGTGGAGCTCCAGGCATAAATACAGCAGGATTTCAGGGCTTTCACAAAGCTCGTTTTAAGTGATTGTACTTGGAAGCTGTAAGGAGGGACAAGAGAGTCCTGCCCTGGATTTCACCCTGAACCCAGTGTGCAGGTACATGAGCTGCCTGGTGTGCTGCAGCTGCTGTCCTGAGTATTTAAGGTGAACCAGACTTATGTCATCCCTGATGGTGACCTGGAGTTGGCCTCTTCCCAAGATCATGAAAGCCTGGTGCAACCTTTTGAGGACTTGGGGAAATCATCCATGCACTGCCAGGCTGACAAGCTCCAGGTCTGAAGTCATTTTAGCCATTAAAACTTAACCATGAAGAAGAGTCTGACTTGATTTGCTTCTAGGCAGGATTTAAGGCCTCTTTATGAGAGCCCATCACTAGCCTGTTCCCAGTGGGGCTGTGGTTCGCTGGGGAAGGAGCAAGGATGGCTGTGGTACCCCTTGATCCCACTTAAGCACGGAGCCTTTGTTGTGCTGGGCACCATGAGAATATTACATTTGTCCTGTGTTATAGCACACTGCCTGTGACAAACACTGAATTGTCATCTGCATTGCTCCCAGTGCTGTGTTAGCATCATTGATAGCATGGCCTTGAAAACCCTTTCCCTTGCTCAGCCCTTGGTTTGTGACATGCCAGCTCCAGAGCTGATCCCAGTCTGTCTGAGCAGCCCAGCTGCTTTGCTTTTTAATGTTATGTTTTTGTTGTTTGTTGGTTTGTTTTTTTTTCCTGGCATTTCTGGTTTCTTTTTTGCTTATATGTTTAGTCTTGGGGGATCTCCATTGGTGTCTCTTGTGTATGGGTGGAGTAGCTTTTCTCCTTTAAAACACTTGGTGGCAGAAAGGCTGATAGAGATTTGAGTCCCCATTAAGTGCCCAAGCATCACGCTCCCATTGTTTTCCATGCTTCCACCTTCCATGGCCCCCACCCCACATTGTCACCCACAAAAGTCTTATGCTTGCAGCAGGGAAGTTGAGGGCCCCCTGTGCTGGTGATGAGGCTCTCTGGTGCAGTGCCACCCAAACCAGGTGTGGGTCCTGCATCAGGAGGGGCATCAGCCTGTGGGTGACAATGCTGATGTCCTGCTGCCATGGCTGGAGTCAGCCAGGCCCTTGTTGAGCTCAGCTCTGTGCCTTGACCCTGAGTTTGAGCAGCCAAACTGGGAGAAGGGGGTTCAGTCAGCAACTCTGAGGTAGTAACCACAGGTCTGGAGACAACGAGCTGCTTGCCATGTCTTGCCCCTGTTGCACCCACGCTGCAGCTTGCCCACCTCTTAACTCTGAACCATTTGCCCAGAGCACAGATCTGTCAGCTCCTGGGAGCTGGCAGAGCCACATGTGCTCCTGAGGGCAGAGCCCTCGCTGATGGCAGCATCTCTGCTATGGCCAGTGCTATGCTCCAGCCCTAACACAAGAGCCAGGCTCCTCAGTTAACTCTCCTCCTGCCACTGGCATCACCTTGTGCCAAGGCCTTGTTGGCCTCTAGCACTTTCCCACCAGCTACATGATGGGATTTGTTGGAGGGAGGTGTCTTTGTGCCCAGGGACAGCTTCCCCTGGGCGAGCGATGAGCCCTCCTGGGCTGCTGGAGCCGTGAGTGAGCCTGCTGACAGCTCCTTGGCTTGCTGGGCAGGAGGTGGCATTCCTTGGAGCTGCTGTGCCACCAGGGATCTCTTGAGCAACTCAGCAACGTGGCAGCTCGTTGCTTCCTCTCAGGGTTAGGGTTTCCCTTCCCATCCTTTGCAGCCACCCCCAACAGCTCAGTGGGGCTCAGGGTCCCGTGTGATGACGGACACAGCCCCAGCCATGCTGCAAGCGCCTGTGCTCGGCCGTTGGTGACAATTCCCTTGCTTAATCCTGAGTGTACAGCTGCCATCTGTGCCTGTCCTGTGGTTGGTACAGCCTTGGGCTCAGGCACTGTCTGCCCCCCTGCCCTCTCCCACCCCGTGATGAAAATCTACGCATCAAAACTTTCGACCGCTGGGCTAAATTTAAAAGTTCCTTTCTTTCTGGGAAGCTGAGCAGCAGACAAATATTTTCTCAAAGCCCTAAGTCCCTCGGGGAGCTGGCCTCACCGCTCCGGGCACTCTGGGCATGGCAGCCCCACTGCAGGGAGGGTCAGAGCCAGCACCACCCTGATCTCCTCTCTCTTGCTCCCACAGGTTCATGCAGCATCCGAAGAACTTCGGCCTGATCGCGTCCTTTCTGGACAGGAAGGTAAGACCCCCTGCTCAGATTTAACCTGCTCGCGCTGTCTCTTCTCCACCACATGACTCCCGTTGGCACTGGAGCAGCTGGTGTGTGCTGGGCACCTGTGGGTGGGGGTGGCTCAGAGCCCCAGGCATGGGCCAGACGCCTCCTGGCTCCCTGCAGAGACAAGGGACTGACTCAGCTGTGGAGAGGCAGGGAGCTCAGCGCTGAGATGTGTGAACGCTTCCCGCCTGGAGCGTGGGCGTCACAGCCCACCCCGTGATCTGCCTGGGGGAGCTGCTTTCCAGCATCTCTCCAAGGCGTTTTGCACCAGCCGGGCTGTTGTGAAGGGGGTGGGGAAAGCAGAGGAGTCCTCCCTGAGTAAAGAGGGGATCTTGAGGGTGGGCTGAGTCCATCCAGCAGTTCAGGCTGGAGTCATGTACACACATGCACCTTGGTGTTGAGGAATAGTTTGCTCACAGGAGGATCTGACTCTTCCCAAGCCTGTGTTGTGCTTGTTGGACTTGTCAATTGAGCTGATGAAAGAAGGTTTGAAAAGGAAGAGGAAGTCTCTGGTCTCATTGTAAGCAAGTCAGGTACCACCTGTGGGACAGGCCATATGGGCAGACCCCAGACAGACCCAGCCTGGAAGGACCAGGTACTTTCCTGAGCGAGGAACAACCTGAGAGCTTCTCTTGCCCTTGTAGTTAGTTGCATCCTCTGCCCATCCCATACAGTCTTTCATCCATGCAGTGTCCACTCCCTCTGGCGGAACCCCTTTGGTTTCAGGAGGGTGTTCTGCAGAGATCCCTCCCAGCCTGATGATGGGGAAATAATTTATAAGACCCTGACTTTCCTGTCCAAAGCAGCAAGCAAAGAGCAGCAGCAACCCCGCACCGCTGTTGCCGCTGTAAGATACTGGGCTCTTTTCAGTCTTTCCCACTTGTGAAAGCCGAAAGCGGTGGGACTTGGATGATGCTCACAATCCTGTTCTGTGTTCCAAGCTGTAAAATGTCGTCTAATTTTATTTGTACTCATTTGTAAATCAGGCTGTAATTATGATACAGAACACATCCATTATCCTGTTGGAGAGAGATGCGAAGTATGGCTCAATGTAATGAATTAATAGATTTTTAAATTGCATTATAAAAAAAATAGTGATCTTAGCCCTTGGAACAGATGACTGTAAGTTTTTGTGTTCGCGTGCGTGTGTATAATCAGGGCTAGATTAGAAAGAGATCCAATTAACACTTTAAAAGTTGCAATCTGTTTTAGCAAATGGTTCCACTCCCTGCACAGGGATAGGGAGAGCGCAGCCCCAGGCACCCCCGGGAGCACACAGCAGCATCCTGCTCCTGGGTGTTTGCAGAACCAATGAGGCTGTGGGATGTTTTATGCAACTGCTGCTCCTGTGTGTGAAGGTGTAGCCTGAGACCAGTGTTCAAGTGCCCATCCAGTTCAGCAAAGGACTTTGCCCAGCATGCTCTGTGCTGTTCAGGAGCAGAGTATGTCCTGGCCACCGCTCCTTGTTTTCCTAACGTGTCCCATCCAGGACAGTGCTCGTGAAGCCAGCCATTGGAGTTGAGGTTGGGATGGTGTCTCCTGAGCACTGGGATCTCAATCTGTCCACAAGAAAGTCGTGCGTGCTTGAGCCAGCGAGCTTAGCGGCTGGAAATAACAGTAGCTGACAGTCGCGTGGCAGGTTGTGCCTCGCATAACCACAACAGAGGGTGACAGGCAGCTCTTCTTCTTCTGCCTGTAGTTGCCACAGTCATCTGGGGTCAACCCTTCCCCCTGCTGTGATTCCAGCACAGGGTGCTCCTTGCTCTGGACCCCCATCTCTGTACACCCATGGGACAGCCCCACTCTGTCCCTTGGAAGAGCCAGGCATTTCTACTAGGACAACATGCCTTATCCCCCTTTTCCATCTCCACCGAAGGGTTTTTGGGAGGGAGGTGCAGGGAAGCCTGTTTGGGCTGCAGACCTTCCAAAGCAGCAGGGGAGGTGGTGAGGGTAGGGCCTGACTGCTGCTCCTGGAGGTTTGTACCTCAACAGTGTGAGGGGCTGGGACCTTCTGTTCCCTGACTTGCCCGTGTCGTTGCAGACGGTGGCAGACTGCGTCCTCTATTACTACCTGACCAAGAAGAATGAGAATTACAAAAACCTTGTAAGGAGGAACTACCGACGGCGCGGGAAGAGCCAGGTAAGAGCTGGAGGAGAGCGGGGAACTGTTGTCCCTCAGGATGAGCTTTGTGCTTGCAACTTCTCAGCAGCCCTTTCTCCGAGCACCCCAAATGCTGCTTTTCTCCCTTCCCCAGATGGAGATCTTGCTTTGCAGCCTGTGATGGGACTGTGGTTTTGCTCTGTGTAGCTTTTCAGAACATGCTGTTTTCTGGCAGTTGATGTTTGTCCGTCCCCGTGCCAAGGTCACAGTAGCTTTAAAAAAAGCAAACAACAAACCCAAGATGCTTGAAAAAAAGGCGACAGAGTGAACACAGAAAACCTGGCTGGGTGTCAGGAGTAGTGTGGGGCTGCCCATGCAGCCTGCGGCTCTGCGTGAGAACCAAGTGGAACCTGGTTCCCTCTCCCCTCTGGAGACAGCAGCCAATGTGGTGGTGGGAATGGAACTCCTGGGAGCTGGGTTGGGGTGCTTTTGCCTTGCAGAGCCTGCCCGAGGCTTTCCTATGGGCAAAGGTATGGGAGAATGACTTGGGAGGGAGTGAGTTCTGGTTCTACATGAGCAGAGGCATATAGATCAATCTGAAGTGCTGGTGAGGGCTGGAAGATTTGGTGCTGAAGCTAAAGGAGGCTCTTAACCCTTTGGTTAAGGAGCAGGCAGGTACTTGGGGCACCATGAGGTGGCTGGACTGGCCGTTGCCGTTACCGTGGCCAAGATACAAATCTAGACATGACCATGCCAGTGTTGCTGCTGCTACCATGATACCCAGATAAGTGCTGACCTTTTGGGCAGGTGCCTTGTCCCCACAAATACTTCAGGCAAAGGAAGGTCCTGTTGGTGGATCCTCAGCTCCATGAAGGGAACGATTATCCACATCATGAAGAGAGTGAGGTGACATCAGAGGGATTATCTCTCCAGATAACTTGGGTATAGGGATAGAAAAACTGGCCTGGCCTGTGACACCACTGACATCAGCAGCTCCTCAACTGCATGGCCATAAAAAGCAGCACTTGGGTCTAGATCCTGATTGGGAGGCAGATAGGTAGCCTCGCTCCAATTTGATTTCTGCAGCATTAAGACACCAGAATAGCTAGCACATGACGAATGTCATGGACCAGGCCCAATTTTCCCTTCTTTTTTTTCAGAGACATTAGAAATGGATAAAGCCCTATTAGATTATCCAGTCCCTCTCCCAGCAAACACAGGGTGGTTCCCTCCAGTACATTTTTATAGTGTTTACCATGGTCTGTTTTGTTAGATCACAGCAACTAGAACATGAGGCCACATTTGTTTCTTGTTAGTGGTGGAGACATTTAGCACAGCTCATTCTGGTTTCAATGTTAAGTTGAGCAAGTAACAAGTGTGGAGGGAGAGACAATCCTAACGCTCTGCTTGGCATCTCCCTCACTCCTCCTGTAGCCAAAGACCTGCCCGTCCTGCACCCAGCAGGTACTGTTTGTATTTTGGTTTTTAGAAGTATCCAAAACATCTGTAGCTGCAGAACTTCCCACGCCGCTTGCCCACACTCCTGAGCCTGCTCCAGCCAGGGCAGTTGTGGTCGTGTGCTGGGGCCTTGGCCAGTGCCAGCCTTTGGAAGCAGGGACTTGCTGCTTTGACCAGACTAAAAGGGCAGGGCTGTTTTGCATAAAGGGGACAACAATATTTGTAAGGCAATAAGAGGTAGAGTCTTGGCTCTGAGAGAGATGGATCCAGAGGGGGTCTCAAAAGTGATCCAAGGGCTGGAACCCCTCTGCTGGGAAGCCAGGATGAGAGAGTTGGGGGTGTTCAGCCTGGAGAAGTCTCCAGGGAGACCTTCTTGTGGCCTTTCAGAACTTCAAAGGGTCTGTCAATAAGATGGGGACAGGCTTTTCAGCAGGGCCTGTTGTGACAAGACAAGGGGTGATGGGTTTAAAAGAGGAGAGATTTAGACTGGATCTAAGGAAGAAATTGTTTATGCTCAGGATGGCAAGACCCTGGCCCAGATTGCCCAGAGAGGTGGTGGCTGCCCCATCTCTGGCACCGTTCCAGGTGAGGTTGGCTGGGACTCTGAGCAACCTGCTCTAGGTGCAGCTGTCCCTGCTTCCTGCAGAGGGGTTGGACAAGATGATCTTTAAATGTCCCTTCTAACTCAAACCAGCGTGTGGTTCTGTGATGCTTAAATCTGGAGGGATGCTCTTGGTGGGATCTTCGCTTAGTGAGTCTCTTCAAAAGCAGGTCAAGTTCTGCCCCTGCCTGCAGAAAGTGTGTTCATTTGGGAGTAACTTATCCTGGCGGTTTAGCTGGCACCTTGGCTGTGGGTTCTCACTGCTTGTTCCCAGGGGGGCCTGGATTATTTTTAACCTCATGCACATCCCTCATCCTGTGGCTTTATGAAGAGTCAGAGCTGTTGGTGGGGAGCAGCAGTGTTGGGTTGCCCCAGTGCCCGGGCGTCTCCACCTGCGCGTGCTCAGTGACCACAGACAGCGACAGGTTGAAGGACAGGAGACTTGGTGGGACAGTGTAGGGACAGGCAGTGTGCAGGGAGATGGGGCTGTGAACGTTCTTCCTGCAGCACTGGGAGACATGGAGACATGTTCCTGGTGCTGCCTGTGCTCCAAGCACAGAATTTCCCACTGGTGAGGGTTCGAGCAGTTAAACACAAGTGAGATGTGCTCGGTGTAGAGGAAGAGAGGAGAGGTTGACTTCTGTATGGGGTGAGAGGAGCAGATGAGGTCTGATACAAACAGCATTTCAAGTGGCCCTATGCTGTTTTCTTGCTCCTTTTCTCACTGAGAGGTTGGTGGTCTTATTTTCTCTTGGAGGCTGCAGGGAGCTTGAGAGCGAAGTGGAGATAATTACACGTAAAAATAAAGCTGCTCTGGTGTCAAGATTATCATTGTGGCCTACTTATTAAAAGTCCATTAAAAAATAAGAATCCCACTGCTCCCTGGCTGACGGTCCCCTGGCAAAGGATATTCTTCATAAAGCTGCTGCTTAGTGCTAAAAATCTCCTGCCAGGAGCTGGGACTTCACATGATTCTGCTTCCAGTTGGTCAGAAGAGCGAGCAGCCGCCCGCTCTGAGGCAGGGCGCATGCTCCCAGCACGCTGCCTGCCCTGGCACCCACCAGTGAAAGGCACAGCACCCGATGGGTCATTATGCAGCATATTCAGGCTCCTGAGATTGAAGAGCCTTTCTAAAATAATCCTCTGTCTCCGAGTGTGGAAAATGCCATTTAACCCTGAAAGGAGGGAATCGATGGGAAGAGGAATCACTTCCAAGCGTGTAATTTCTCACTGAGGGTGGGGAAGAAAAAAGTTTGAGTCATTGTAAAATGATCTGATCCAATATTTAATGTACAATAATAGGCATAAATTTGCATGAGCTCGTAAGGAAGAGCCCTTACGGGCATGTGTTGCCTGGGGGCCTGTCACAGTTACTCTTCAGGGTATTTCAAAGAGTATCTCTCTCTGAATGCCCCTAATTCTGTAGTGGAGGGCACCCACATCGAAGCCAGGCAATGAGTGCTGTGTGCTGTTCCGTGGGGCTGTGCTACCACCAGCGCTGGGCTGGAACCACGTGGGAGGAGCAGTGACTCTCTTTCAACACAGTTATTCTATGCAGAGTGTGTTTGGTTTGTTGTTTTAATTCCAAAATCAATTCACTTTGATTTTGGAGTAGTGTTGCCCACGTGGCCACAGAGTGGCTGCAGTGGCCGGTGACACTTCCCGTGGCAGTGCCAGCGAATCCCTGGCGGGAAAAGCCACGGGGCTCCCACGTGGTGCCGGGACAGGGAGGCGAGTGGGCAGGCGAGCGTCCCGCCAGGAGAAGCCGACGATGCTTTCGTTGCTGGGGAGCTGCCTGACAGCCCAGGGATGACTCAGGGGTGGGTGAAGTCATACGTTGCAGCAGACAGACGTGGCCGTCACTCCAGTCCCCCTCGGCACCTCCGTCGGACGGTGCTCATGCGTTCCCTGGCGAAAAGGCCCCGGGTGTCGGCACTGACGCTTTCGAGGACTCGCTCCGTGGTACCCGCGGGAACCGGAGCCGCCCGGACCCCCCTTCCTCCAGTGGGGAGCGGTGCCGGTGGGGCGAGGGCCCGCGTTGTGACCTGGCTGGGCGGTCGGTGTGGTTCCCTGCCAGGGCTGACAGCCTTTCCCAGGCCCACCCTTTTCCCTGCCCCCTGCCAAAACCCAAATCGAATTATCCGTCCCGCCGGCTGTCCCGCCCTCCCCAAACACAAACCATTCCCCTCACTGACGCGGATAAACAGCCCCAGCCTGGATTTTTATAAACAACCCACTTACTTTTTTCACTGCCAGTGGGGCTGGCAGGGCTCGGGCTGCCAGATGGGCGCTGCCCGCCCACAGCTCCAGGTCTCCAGTGCCAGAGCAGAGTACCCGCTGCAGTCCAGCCTTACCGTGCCATCACCTCTCCCCCTGCCATGAGGATTGAGTCTGGAGCTCTGCCTCTTACACCATGTGTGTGCCTCTGCTCCATTAAGCACAGTGGCTAATGAGATGAAGGATGGTTATTTCTGGGAAGCATTTTATTTTCATCAGTCTGGGGAGTGGTTCCTCATTAGTGACAAAGGGTTTGACAACTTCTCTTTCAGACGCGGGGAGATACTTGTCATAAAACCCTGATTCAATAATGTAGCACATCGTACAGAAACAGCCCTGGATGTGGCCAGTAAACTTTGCTGCCACAAATACCAGTAAATAATTCAAGCATTTAAGGCTGTGCAGACTTGAGCACAGTGTTTTAAAGAGTACTGGTGTTACATCTGTGGAGCAGGCAGGGGCAGTCTGTGATGGAGCATGGAATGGGTGGAAGTGATGTCTGGGGTGTCAGCATTGTGGCACAGGTTAATCCTCTACTGGTGGGACATTGCTGCAAGGTGGCCCTGTTCTCTCTTCTGTCCCCCAGCTGCTCCCCTGTCCCTTGGCTCTGTCCCATCCTGAGGGCTAGGTCAGGTCCACTCGCTACACTGTGGGCAAACACAATGGAAATGTGCATTCCTGAGATCCCAGCTGCAGTTTTGGGGGTGATTAAAGGAGAATGATGTGGCCTTATTAGGGAAAAGAATAGAAGGGTGTGTGGCCCCTGGGTCCCAGCATGGCCTCATGGGCTGCTGGCACTGCAGAGACAGTAGCCAGACCTTGGGGAGTGGGGACAGGCACTGGGGGCAGGCAGAGACACAGAGCTGCTTCCCTCTGGGGTAGCACACACTGCCAGTGGACCATTTGCAGATGGGATCTTTGTGTGTCCTGATGACATCTGCTGTTAGTGGTAATAAAACAGTTGCTTCAAAGTGACGTGAATCCCTCGTTCTGGTTGGCCCTCGAGTTTGGACTCATGTTTCTGTAGCAGCAGGTCGATGCATCCTCTCACCAGGTCTGCACCCACATGAGTGCTCCTCAGCGTGGGGTTTGGGATCCAGGCTGGGCACTACAGATCCCTGCAGGGGATCTGCAGCACCTTCTGGTGGGATAGGGAGTGATGGATGTGGTTGGATTTTGGGATGAGTTGTTTCATCTGTTGTTGTAATCCAGTTTTGGCTGGGAATGGGTGTGAAATTAGGTCCCATAATTTCTAAGTTTCTAAGGCACAGCTGAGAACCCGGAGAAAGCTGCTTTTATGAGGATACGGGGGTTGCTCTGCCCTGGTGTGTCTGTAGTGTGTGGATGCTGCTCTGCATCCCATGAGCTGCCAACCTGGCACCTTCCTCTGTTGGCAGTGCTCAGAGCAGGGTCAGCATGCGGCTGGGGGGCTGGGAGCAGGGGAGAGCTGGGTAAAGCAAACCACAGGGAAGAGAAAACACGTGTTCCCTGCCTGGGACAGAGTGGGGGCTCATCTCCACTGCTTCCAAACGTTACGCTTTCTTCCCCTTGGGTCATTTTCCCTTCACAAGCAATCAAATCACTTTTTTAAAAACTCAGCAGCAACCCAGAAAAGAAACATTTCCTCTTTTGGAAAAGCCCTCAGTGTTTTAAGGAGGGATCCAAGTGAACAGGGTCCTCTAAAAATCACATATGTGCTTCACTGAGATCAAGGAGCAAGCAGTGGGAAAAGTGTCAGTGCCCACTGGGCTGAAATGCACAGGAGCCCCTGCCCAAAAGGCTCCTGTGCCCAACAGGCTCTGGGTGCCTGTGTTCGGATATGTGTGTGGTATGTGGTTGTGCCGTGGTCTAGTAAGTGATACTCTGGAGTCCAGCATCTCTGCAGTCCCACAGCCAGCCCCTCTCCTCATCCCTGGCAGGCTGCTTGCCCCAGGGACTGACAGCCCAGGAGATGCTGGGGCTTTCCTGTGACACAGCCACACAGCCTAGCTGTGACTGATGGCACTTTGCTGCTGGCTCCAGTTGAGTTCGATGGTCTGCGGTGATGGGGAGCTGCCCTGAGAGTGTGTGCAGAGCCCCTTGGGTGTCTCTTGGGATGCTGGGCATGGCCCTGGTGTTTTCTGTCTCTGCCACTTTATGGTTGCTGCTGTCTGGCAGAGTTTGTTGTTTACTGGCAGAGGAGCGGCACAGCTCCAGGCTGTCGTGGTCGGAGCTGAACTGAGCAAGCCCCATGCTCGCTATCGGGCTCCTTATCAAGTCCAAGCCTGGCCCTTTGATTTTTTTTCTACTTGCTTCCGCAGCCAACAGCATCAAACCCAGCCCTGGGACAGGAGTGATCAAAGCCAAGTCGCCGACAGACATTCTTCTTCCTCTCCTTGTGGTTTTGGCAGCGGCTTGTTTTGCTTTGTGGTTTCTCCCATGAGCAGGGGGTGCTGTGCATGGTCACAAGAAGCCAGGCCGCATGGTGGTGGGTGACAGCGAGGGCTGGGGTATTCCAGGCCAGAGGCTCTAGGCCCTGGGAGTCAGTTACATTGGACATACGTGCATTTCCAAGCCATTCTCCACATCCAGCCTGTCACCCTGGGGATGGGTGGGGATGTGCTGTTTGCAGACCACGGCAGTGGACACCCTGACAATGGCAAAGGGGGAAGGATTCTCCAAGGAGGCCTGGAATACCTGGTCAGTGTGGTGGCTAAAGAGGAGGCTGGTGCAGTGGGTGCATGGTGGGGGGAGTCTCTGTCCTGGTTCTTGTTGCTGGAGGGAGAGTTTGAAAACAGGTGTAAGGATGGATGCGGGTGATGGGGGAGAGAAGACGCTCCCAGGGCATGGCTGCATGGTGCCAGCCCTGCTCCTGGCAGACATGGTCTGTTCAACATCCCACAGGGCCAAGGAGAGGGCTGGGAGCTGGGTGCCAAGTCCTGCCTCAAAGAGCTTAGTGCCTCCTGTCCCATGGTGCCAGTCCTGGACCCCGTGGGATGTTGAGGGTGATGCCAGCAGGCACCCGTGCACCCACACAGCCATCGCAGGCGAGCTGGGGCTGCTGGAGAAGCAGCAAAGCAAGCCCCAGGTGTTGTGGCTAGCGTAGCATAGGCCTTTTGTCTTCAGCTTATCTCGAGCTGGTTTTAATTTACAACTCCCTGATTGCGTGCAATGACCTCGGCCCAAGCCTTCTCCACAGCCAAGTGCCCCTGGAGAACATCATAAATGCCATTGATCTGAAGTCACCCGCGGGAGAGGCGAGGAGCCAGAGCCCTGCATGCGGGAGAGGCAGCCCGGAGGGGTTGGAGGGAATGATGGGGCTCACGCTGACAGGGTGCAGCTCCCTCTGAAATCCCTGTTGAGGCACACTGTGGTGTGATGTGTTGAGAGGGTTGGCACTTGTCACCACATTGCTACTGTGAGCTGGTGGTGAGGGCTGCAAAGCCCCTTTTAAGCAAAAACCCCAGAGCTCACTGCCTTTGGTGCCTGGGGATGGGTTTGAGAGGCACCAAAATGAGTTTCCATGCAGCTCAGCCTAGCATGTGTAGCTCCTTCTGCATGAGAGAGGGTGGTGTTTGGAACAAATAGGTCGGTGGTATCCATGGTGTGTTTGTGTTCTGTAAGAGCCCCAGGCACTGTAATGACAGCACTGGAGGGGATGCACCTGCTGGCAGCCCAGTGGCATCCCCTGTTCAACCAGCCCACCCTTGAAATCTGCCATGAGAGAGACACAAGATGTGACCCGCAGCCCACATTTGGGCTCAGGGACGGGTTCTCACAAAGCACTGTCACTGTGACCCAAGCTGCTTCCCCACCAGTGCAGCATAGCTGAGCTGGCAGGTGATCCCGGGACAGGAATGGGACTCCCAGGGGTGACCTCAACTAAACATCACAGGCAGAGCTGCTGTGAAATGGTGGCACTGCCTGTCCCTGGCAAGACCAGGGCTGAGGGACTGAGCCGTGCTGGCAACACTGGGGGTTTGGTGCATATTTTGAGTGTGCTGCAGAGCAGGTAGTGAGGGCGGCAATGGGAGAGGGTGCCAGTTGCAAGGTGCGTGGTCGAGCAGTTAACACCGTGCTGCCCTGTGGGCAGCGAGGGAGGCTCCTGCTCAGGGCTCTGTCGTGATCCCCGCTCCCCTTCCGCAGCCCCGTGGCGGAGGGGACAGGGAAGGCAGGAGCGGCCATTTTCCAAAGGTTTGCAAGTTTGGAAAATAAATCGCCGTGTGCCGTAGGTTCAGCAGTTTGGCATCCTGACGGATTAATCACGCTGGCTGCAGCCAAGCACTGAGAGCCCCGGTGACGAGAGCTGTGGTTTATAGATGATGATTCATCGACTCGACTTAGAGCGACCACGTTATTCCAGCAGATTGCAAAATCATAAGAGGAATGTTGTGGTTAGTTTACGGCTTAACTATGCAAATCGTCAGGAAGCCTTCAGAGCCGGAGAATGTAAGGCACAGCGCGCCCGGATGGCTGGGCGGTGAGCAGGGGCCGGGAGCCGGCCATGGGGCTGTCGGGGACCGGCCGTTCTCGGGAGCCGGGGAGCGGGGAGGTGAGTGATTTGCGGGGAGAAGAGGGGCCGGAGCTCGCGGGGAGCCTGCGAGTTGAGCGCTGCGGAGGCCGCGGCCGCGCCGCCGGCTGGGAAGAGCTTTCTGGCCGGTTTCGCCGTCTCTGTGCCAAGGCGGCCGGCGTCTCGGTGGGGCTGGGGAGGGTGAAAGTGGGGAGCTGCTTCCCCCACTTCGTCCTGCCCTCCCTTCCAGCTTCCAGAAGCAGGCAGAGCCTCTGCGGAGGAAGTAAACAGAGTGGGAGGAGCTGCACCTCTTCCTCGCCGGGGCTTTCTCCAGCCAGACCCGCTGCCGGGACGTGCTGCAAGTTGGTCGCTTCGCAGCAGGGCCGGTGTTTTCCGTGGCCGGGACCTACCTGGAAGCCGGTCTTTCCCCAAAACACGCTTGGAGCTGGAGCTTTAGAGTGTCTGAAATCCCTGTGTGGTGCCAGCCCAGTGGAGCTGGCCGGGCGGGGCGAGCCGTGTCCCTCCGGAGGGGTCTGGGTGCCAGGGCAAGCACGCGTGTCTGCCCGCGGGCCCGGCGAGGGGGCGGCTGTCGGCACACGCGGTGTTCCCGGAGGGCTGGCAGCGCTCTGCTGCTCTCCAGCTGCTCCGAGGCCAGTGGGGAATTGGGGTAGAGGTGAGCAGATGGTTGTAATTATGGAGCAGCTCACGCCAGAGCACAGGGAGCGAGCTGGGAAGGAGGCCGCCCATCCCCGTGGACTCGGAGCAGGATCGGGCTCTTGCTTACGAATCCCTCCTGCGATTTTGTCCCGGGGCCTTTTTAAATAAACAGGATGTGTCGGGAGCAAAAACAAGCAGCAGCGATGCTGAGGAGGAAGGGTGAGGAAGGGCGGTGCAGTGATTAGAGCATCAGACCTGGGTGGGAGGGACAGGAGGGACAGCCCTGCCCTCTGCCACAGGAATCTTCCCTGGCCTCGGGCACATCTCTTCATCTTCTTGTGCAAGGTGGGAGCACGTACCTGTCTTGTCCTGGGAGGTGGGGCTTCTCATACCCTGGTGGGCAGGGATATAGGTGGGGAGAGAGGTTTGAGTTTTCCAGAAGCTGAGTTTTGGTGCTGGGTTTTGGTTTGTCCAGTAAGAGCTGACCCACCTGCTCGTCCACCTCTAACCGGGGCAGTGTGAATCAGAGGAAAACATTGGCTGGTAATTGGGGAGGCATTTCCTGGTCTGTCACGCTTTGGGATGGCGTCCCGTCCCTTGAATCATCCACAGCTGGTCCATGGCCAGCTCTAAGAATAGTCTCCCCGTGCACCACGGGTGGGGGTATGGCCTGGCTCACGGGTTCCCGGCTGTGGCTTCCCAGTGCCGTGTCATGGTCCGTCTCCAATGCTGACCAGTCTGAGGTTTGGAGTAGAGCGTGTAGTGCGGATGGGCTGAAGCAGCTGCCATGGACAGCCCCTGGAGGTGTGTCCAGTGTGTCACATCTCCTTTCTCTGTGTGCTTTTTGTAGCTGAGCTCTCAGATGGCTTTGTTTGGGACCCTGGGATGTCTGCTCCCTGCTAGGGCTCTATGTGCCCTGCAGCCTCCAGCCCAGCACATACCCCTGGTGGGAGGCAGGGTGACATTCGTGAGTGTGGCTATCCCCAGAGGTGCTTCCTGGAGTATTTGGGGGGGTTGCCTGTCATGCAGCCAAGCCCTAGAATAGGAGATAAGCCATCGCCACATGTTTGCCTGGGTTCAAAGCAGTATTTGGCCGAGAGCCTTTTTCAGATGAACATGTGAATGCAGACATGGGTTGAGCTGGTGGCAGTTTTCCACACCATGGCCTCGTGCTGCCCAGTTTGTGTATTTCAGCCCAGCAGGAGAGGACTGGCAGGTGAGAGAGCCATCCTGCCCTGTCCCTCTGTGCACAGGGTACTGCACGCACCCGGCTCTCACTCCTGGCAGCGGGCACCCTGCTGTGGCCAGAGCAGGGCAATCACTAGAGGGCATCCTTGGATCGAGATGCTCCACAGCAGTGGGAGAAGCCTTAATTTGATGTCCTACCAGACTGGGCTTGAAACCTCTGGGAGGAGAAGGATGGACTGTGGCCCACTGAAGCTAGACCAGTGGGATTTGCCTGTCCTCAGCATTCCAGAGCTCAGCAGATACCTCTCTGGGCTCTTGTCTGAGCCTGTGTGGCTGCTTGCTCCTCTCCTTGCCTTTCCACTGCTGCTTTGCAGACTGGTTCGGGGAGCTCACCAATATTGCTGCCACCCTGGCCCGTTCCTCTGGGGAAGGGCTGCAAAGGCTGCTCAGGGTGACAGCCCCTGTGGTTTGAATGAGCATGGAGAGAAGATGGCATGATAACAAAGGTCTCTTTGGGATCTGGCATCACCGTGATGCTGAAGCAGGGACTTATGTGGTAGTGGCTGGGTTTATGGCTGGAGGAGGTTTACACCCTGAGGAACTGGTATCTCTGGGATGCAGAGTTTCCCCCAAACCTCAAGAACATTCACGACAGGCGGTAAAAATACTGTGAAGCTCTTTCTGGGCTCCCCTTCCTTGCAAATGTGATTGGTGAAGAGAACGCAGGTGGGTGGTGACAGCTGAGGCTGTAACACAGCCTGCCCTTGGAGGTCCTGGCCCTCACCTTGTGGCCGTTTGGGCTGAACCCACGCTCAGGGTTCACCACGACATGACTCGGAGAGTCAGAGAGTTCACAGCAGCACTGGGGAAATATGTGACAGATGCCCCTTGTTCCTCTGCCACCAGCCCAGACTTGCCTGCCTCCCAGCCTTGACATACGTGCTGGCTGCCCCCCTCCTTCTCCCTGGGTCTGGGGGCTGGCAAAGCTGCTGCAAAGCTGCTGCTGCAACACTGTTCCTTGGACAGGCACTGGAAAATCATAAGAGACCAAGTGTTCATCCCAACCATCCCCCAGCTCCCCTTCCCCAGATCCACCCCTCCCACCTAGTGTCCCATCAGACCATTCCCAATAGCACAGTGAGGTGTGAGCGGACACGTAGCGGGTGTGTTCAGCACAGGTACTAGCACGGGGGTGCCAGAGGGACTGGCCAGGCCTGCCATGCCTGTGCTGCCGAGCACAGGCACTGGGGCCCCAGTGGCACAGCTGCCTACCCTGTGTACAAAGAGGAACTGAAAGACCACAGGGTTTTGGTGATGGCAGTGCCTGTGTTCTCAGGACTTGTGTTGAACTGGGGCCTGAAAGAATCAGCAGCTGCTCCAAAGTCTCTTTTGACAGCTCCAGTCTTCTCATTTTAGCAGCAGCCCATGTGGGCAGAAGGTTTAGCTTGCACTCAGTGCTACTGCTGCCGGGGGGATGCCTGTGTGGGAGGCAGCCTCAGTTTCTTGCAGATCAGGGACAGGCCAGTTCCACTGGCTTGACGGATGTGGGGACACTGAACGGCTGCAAGCCAGCCAGCCCAGCCCATAGGAGATCGTACTTTGTGCTGATAAATCCACTTCAAGGCAACTTTTCCCCCTGTTACATCCCCAAACCTTTTCCCAAGGGGTGCTGGTAGCCCTGCAGCGCGGGCCAGGACCAGGCGAGCTCGGGTGGGTTTCCTGGAGCAAGCAGCCTTGTGTGAGCCAGGAGCAGGATAGTTTAATAAATCATTTCCGTCTCTAATTTCTATTTCTTTCTGAAATGCCTCTCGTTTGCCGATCGCCAGAGGGAAGGGAGGTCAGGGGAACCAGGCCTCCCCAGCATCCTCCTTCCTGCAGCTGTTGAAACAAAATCCAGAGCTATTATAATCACTGTGTCCCTCCCTCGGGTACGGCAGCGCCTTTGGTCCGAGCGACAGCGGCGGTGTCGGGGCGTTTTGGTGCTCGACCCCCCACCAAGGGTTGGCAGGTGGTTTCTCCATGGGCCACATCAGGTGTTTGGGAAAAAGATCCTAGTGTTGGCATTGCTGATCCTGTGGTGCCCCTGTCTCCTTCGTGCTCCAGCAAAATGCATCTTACTGGCTGCCAATAGTGACCGATGTCACCAGGCCAGCGTCTGCAGGGAACAGGGGCTTGTTCTCACCTCCTGCTTTGCCCCATGTCTAGTCCCTGCTGACTGCTTGCAGACCCCGAGCAGCTGCAGGGCCTGACCCGTTGCCTGGAACGGCTGCCATACTTCATCCAAAACTGTCTCTGATCTCCCTGGAAAGCTTTTGTGCCCTGCAGCCTCTGTAAGTGCCCTGCCTGTACCCTCTGCCTGTACCCTCTTTCCTCTTGGCCGCTCACCCCCCAGCATTGTTTCACTGTGTTTGTTTAGGTTGGCCCAGGTGCTGCGATGTATCCGCCTTAGCGCTAAGGGTTGTTTTGTTTTACATCCCTTGTTTTGCAGCAGCAGCAAATGCCCCGGAGCAGCCAAGAAGAGAAAGATGAAAAAGAGAAAGAAAAGGAGAAGGAGGGAGAGAAGGAGGAAGACAAGCAGGAAACAGAAAATGACAAAGAAGAACTAACAAAGTAAGGACAACCTTCTCTGCCTGGCTTGCCTCCACCTCCAGTGAGGACTGGGGCTGCAGGGGTGGGATGCAGCACTGGGATGCAGTGATGGGACAAAGAGTGCTCTGTGACTGGCTGACCCCATGCATGTGTGCCCACTTCACCTCCTCCCCAGGGAGAGAAGGGGAGAACCTGCTCTCCCAACCATTCCGCTTCCCTGCTGCTCCCAAACTGGGAAAGCAACTCTAATACACTTTTTTTTTTTTTAATATATAAACCAAATCAACCTGTAAAGCTCCTCTGATCCTCCACCTTGTTTTGTTGTTGCGAGAGCCTCTGGGAGTCAGAGGAGCAATCCGGGCGCAGCCGAGCGCGGCACTTCACCTTCAGAGTTATTGATGTTCAACGTGAGCGCTCCCAGATGAAGGGCTTCAGCCAGCCCTGCCTCCCTCGCGCCGAGCGGGGAGCGTCGGAGCCGTGGCGGGGAGAGGTTGGCACGCAGACCGCTAGCTATCTGTAATGGGCTTAATACTTGGTTTAAAAGAACATCTGGCTTCATTATATCTAGGCTGCAAAGACATTTACCAGCAGGTCCCTTTCAGGAAGATAAATGAGGAGGAGGCAGGGATGAATTTGAATGGTCTGGTATTAAACCTGTCTCCGTCAGGTCTCTGTGTGCACTTGGGTGGTGGAGCTGCAGCCAGCTGCAGAAAGAAAACCCCGCTGCAAATCACCCCACTGCCGATCCAACCCACTCCCAGCCAGGAAAAAGAGCCTGTGTGTGCAAAAAGAAATGCAGACCTGCCCCCCTCCAAAGACCAACAAAAAAAATCCCCGAAACATCCCCAAACACGTGCAGAGAAATAATTGCTCGACCTAAAAACCAGATCAACCCAACAACGTTTTTTTCTTCCCTTGCTGTTTTTTTGCAGGGACAAGAACGACGACACGTCCGGGGAAGACAACGACGAGAAAGAAACGGTCACCTCCAAAGGTCGCAAAACTGCCAACAGCCAGGGCAGGCGCAAGGGCCGCATCACCCGCTCCATGGCCAACGAAGCCAACAACGAGGAGGCGGCCACCCCGCAGCAGAGCGCAGAGCTGGGTGGGTAGCTTCTTGTGCCGGGATAGGGGGACCTTGGCAGGGTTTTTGTGGTGTCTGCTCTGCTGGGATGGGCCGTCACCCTGCTCCACTCTGTGCTCACAAAGGGAGGGCTTTTCTTTGTGAAGTCCTCCTTTTCAGAGAAGCAGCACTGAGGTTTCTCTAACCCACAATTACTTATCATGGTTCACCCGGATCAAGTGGAGGCGTTTCGTGGAATGGTGGGGTTGGAAGGGACCTCTGGAGATCTAGTCCAGACCCCGTGCTCCTGCAGGATCATCCAGAGCAGAGGGCCTAGGATCGCAGTGTCCAGGATGGTTTTGAATTGCTCTTTAGAAGGAGACTCCACAACCTCTCTGGATGGATTGTTCCAGGGCTTTGTCACCGTTAAAGTAGAGAAGTTTTTCCTTATGTTTAGGTGGAACCTCTTGTGTTCAGTTTGTGCCCATTGCCCCTTATCTGACAAGAGTCTGGCCTTATCCTCTTGATACTCACCCTTTAGGTATTGATAACCGTTGATCAAATCTCCTCTCAGTCTTCTCCAGGCTAAACAGCCCCAGGGCTCTCAGCCTTTCCTTGGCACAGAGGTGCTCCAGTCCCCTCAGCATCTCTGTAGTCTCTGCTGGACTCTCTCTAGTAGTTCCTTGTCTCTCTTGAACTGGATAACCCAGAACTGACTCCAGAGGAGGCCTCAGTATGGCAGAGTAGAGGGAGAGAAGAACTTCCCTTGACCTGCTGGTCACACTCTTCTTCGTGCACCCTTTGCAAGTGTGGGTTTCATGGCAGGAGCGTTAGTGGGTTCTGGGGCCTCAGAGGAAAAATATTGCAAAAGCTGAAAAGGGAAGCTGTAGTTTTCAGCAGCACATCGGCTGGATTCGTGCAGGGCCCGTGCACCTCCCGCACCCAGAGGTGTGTTTCCCTTTGCAGCAGCTTGAGCCTCAAGCGCCCTTGAGCTCTGCACGGGACCCTGCTCTGCCCTCCATGGATCTCTGCCAGTTCTTCTGATCTCTTTGTTCAAATTTGCCTGGAACCCGAGCAGCTGCAGTCTGCGGGGTCTGTAACCCCTTTGGCCTTGGGAGTCAGTCTGATCCCTTCCTCACCTCTGCAGCTGAAGGACGTGGTGAGGGGGCAGTGGGTTTCAGCTGCTCAGGAGCCTCAGCCTTGGTTGCAGTTGTGCTGAGCACCCCAGGTTGCACTAGTTTAGTCCCAAAAGCATAATTCCCCACGCTGGTCCCCACTGCCTCCGCTCATCTACTCCATCAGTAGCCAGCCAGGTGTTGCAGTCTGTGTTTTCCTATCAAATGCCAAATTATTCTAGTGCTACCTAAGGCAGGTAAAAATAAAAGCAGGGTGACTCCTCTCGGTTTCCTTGCTCTGCAGTTCCTTGCTTGTTCTGTGCCATGTGCTATAAATCACCCGGAGGTGTTTTGCCTCCCTGTTCCTCTGCTGACAACTGGCTGAAGCCTTGATTGCGAGCGGTCTGTTTTCATACAGGCGATATAAATAGTTCCCTGCACAGCCCTGTTCTCCTTCTCAAACTTGCAGCTCAGAGATGCTGCAGAGAAGCAGCAGATAATTCCATCAACTTGGATGGGATTTGCTTTTGTTGTGTTTTGTTTTTTAATCCCAGCATCTCAGAGTCCTTGATAAACTTCATTGGGAATGCAGACGAGACTTTAGAGCGTGTTACATTGGGAAAAGGGAATGAATCGGTTTTAGTGGCATAGCTAAGTAATTGGTTTCACTTGATGTCTCTCCAATAGTGCTTTGATTTAGGTTGGCTAAGAAAGTTATTGCATTTTAAAAACCAATTGAACATTATAAAAAAAAACAAAACCAAACCCAAAAAACAAAACAAACCAACAAAAAAAAAGCCCAACACAAAACCATATTGTGGTTTAACTGCAGCATGCCGGAGCTCCCCATAGGCATCTGTTTCATAACTGCACAACCTCAGTAAATACCATTAATCAAACCAAACGGGCCGTTTCTTTGACATTTCTTTACCATCCAATAACAGTCGTCCTCCAGCTGAGCGCAGGGCCGCGCGCAGTGTCTCGGGGACACTCGCTTCGACGTAAATGAGCGCGGTGGCCCCGGCTCTGCCCACAGCTGGGGGAAGCGGCGAGGTATCCATTTCCCTCCCTCTTGGCCGGTGTCCCAGGGGAGGGAGGGGGATGCACACAGTGTTTCTGGAGGAGGCGGTGACCTGCGCTGACTTCCAGGAGGTGACACCTGCAGTCGTGCTCAGCTGGCTGTGAAGGAGACTCCTCTGCCCGATGCCGTCGGCAGCAGAGCCTGCCTTGTCCTCCCAGGGGGGCTCGGCTTCTTGTAGAGCTTCTTGGAAGATGCTTCCTTCTCTCCTTGCCTATATCCTTTCTCCTCAACCTATCAGCCTGTTTTCCATTTTAAAAGGACACTGTCAAAACATCTCTCATCACTGTTGAAATAATGCTTTGCCTGTTGTTTAGAGTAATAACCCCTTGGCAGCCTAAGCCGGAAATCTGTTTCCTTACCGAGTTGTTTTTTGCCTCTGACTCACACCCTGGTTTGTTATTGTAGGGTTTGCTCTAGTGCCAGGCTGCCAGCAGGACTCTTGCATAGTGAAGGCTTTATTCTGGAGACCTTGGTGTCCTCAGCCCTGTGCCTGGGGTTAGGGGGGAGAGGGAGCATCAGGTGCTGATACTCCTCACCACCTCTCCCAGCTGGAGCAGCATGTCCCCCTGCAATGGGCACTGCTCCAGGTGGGTCCCTTACGTGGCTGGAAGTAGCTCTGAGATGTCAGGGAGCCTGGTGATGTCTCTGAGGGAGCCCATGGTCAAGCACGGTCAGCTCCCTTGACAGGTCATTTGGCCAAAGTCACCACTGAGGTGATGCTGTTTCTCCGTCTTCGTCAAGGGTGACGGTCCCACCCTGTGTCTGCCACCTCCAAAGCACACAGCTGAAGTCAGCTCTGTCTTGGGTACCTGTTGTTGGCGGGCCAGAGTGTGTGGCTTCAAATCAGCAGGAAATCTGCTGCCACCCTCAAGCCATCTGGCTTCGTTCCTGTCCCAAAGTAGAGATTTTACATCACCGAGACACATCCCGAGCTTGGGGGGCTGCCGTGCATGTTGCCATGGCATGGAAAAGCCCCGAGAGCCTGCACCACCACAGCCTGCCCCGCAGAAGCACTTCTACCCTGCACAGCTTTGTGTTGTGCCAGGAGGCACAGGCTGTGGGATGGGATCTGGGCAGCTCCACTGAGCTCAAGGGGCTTTCCTGGGTCCCACTGGCAGCTGACTGCTCTCATTTGCTTCCTCCTTACAGCTTCTCTGGAGATGAATGAAAGCTCTCGCTGGACCGAAGAAGAGATGGAGACGGCCAAAAAAGGTGAGACACTCATTTTTTGTCTCCTGTCAGCTCTGCTGGAGCTACCTCAGCAGTCGGGAGTGGTTGGCATCTGAGCACTGGAGTCAGTACAGGGTGGCCCTGAGTTGTGGGGCCAGATTTTGCCCGTTCTGCTGCTGGTTCGCTCCTCATGAGCCTCAGGGTGGGTTTTGGGGATGCCAGGGGGGGACATGGTGGGGTGCGCTTGGCCTTGCCAGCTGTGGGAGCTCTGACAACACCAGGGATGTCCAGGCTGAGTCTGGAGCCCACACACATCCCGCAGGGCAGGAGCTGGTTGTGGAATATGGGGAAGGCTCTTTGCCCATTGCTTTTTACATCTTCTGGTGCCTGTAGCACGAGGTTTAGCTTCGCCCCACTCTCCCGGGGCTCCCGCTATCGCCGTGACCAGCTGCAGACGTGCTGTGAGCATCCATCTGCCCGCATCCCCAGCTCTGGGATCCAGGGAGAGGAGGGTGAACCCCAGCGCTCCGGCCACGTGCCGGGGAGCTGGCGAGAGCCGGGGCTGCGGGCAGCGCAGGCTGACTTTACATCCTGGAGCTGATTCAGAGCCTTTGCTGAGACCGTTTTTAAAAAGGTAACCCTAACCCTAACCCTAACCCTAACCCTAACCCTAACCCTAACCCTAACCCTAACCCTAACCCTAACCCTAAC
>JANHGL010013353.1:0-24770 GCA_024611195.1 Ceyx melanurus
TGACTTGGTCTAGGTGCCCCTGCTCTGGCAGGGGGGTTGGACTAGATGATCTTCTAGGTCCCTTCCAACCCCTGACTCTCTGTGGTTCTGTGGTACCAAACAGGTGCTAGTGTATGGCTGCTGGAAAGCTTGAGTGCATGAACACTTGTCCCACAGCTTGGCTATTTCTAGAATTTCCTGGTTTGAGCTGCTGTAAGAGCCATGCAGACTCCTCCCCTGATGCAAAAGATCACTTGCACTGGGTGTTGTTTCCAGTTTCCTCTGTGGCCCAGTCCCTTCTGCTTATTGCTTTCTTCCTGAAAATGCCTCACAAGCCAGTCTTGTGACTTCTTCCCCCTCAAAGCACAGTGTGTAACATGGTGTAACCATCTGTAATAAACATTCAGGGAAGTTTGGGAGTTGCTTATGATTTTATTTTATTTTATTCTGTCTATGTCAGGAGTGATATTTATTTACCAGGTTAAAAGCCAAAACATCTCTGTACATCATGAGTTAAAATTTCTGGTGTAGCAATCACACTCATTCATATGTTCTGTCACTTCTTTATCTTGTTCTCTGTAGTCCCCAAAAGTTCTGAATTGTCAAACTGGAATTTTATGAAATGTAATGTCACTAAAAGGTAAAACAAACCCACAAAGGGATGGAGGTATTTCATGCAGTATGTGAAAGAAAAAACATGATGAAGTCTGTAGTGTTAGATAACAATTGAAAATACATTATCCAGTCTCTCACAGGGAGTCTGTCTGGTTGGATGCTACAGGGGATGCTGTTTCCTAGACCTCTAGCATGTTTCAAGGAGATGAAGCATCCAGAGGATCTGTTCACTAATGAGGGGTAAATTAGAGCCTGTCTTAGCTCTGTGACAGTGATCAAGGAATGAAAAAAACCCAAGCAATAGTTAGATCAGATATGTAATCAAAAAGAGCAGATGGCTTCATGGTGACTACACAAATAGTAGGGCTTCTGAAGAAATCACAAATTTAATGTATTTTTAGCTAAGGTTCTGTGTAATCAGTGATAGCAACTTCTTTGTCAGCTTCCAAGTGCAGTTAGAGGCTTCTCTTTAATGAAGAGTAATGACACTGAGGTCCTGGTGGGCCTTAGATTCAGGCTTTTGGATCTCAGCTTCTGGCAGCTGTCATAACTGTCACCCAAATTAATCCCATATTAAAGATCCAGGTGAGTTTTAAACCCTCCCAAGGCCTGTTTGTGCTAAACCTTGCTATAGCCATGGTCAATATGCATGGGAGGTGATACCCACTGTGCTTAATTTATGCATCTAATTCACATTCCCCAGACCTTGCATGGGTTAAAAAGTCATGTTTCTAACTTTGGCCTAGCAAGTTGCTCTAAATGAGGTGCTTAGGGTGCCTGAAGTACATGCTGTGAATATCCATTTATTGTTGCTAGAGAGAACGATTTTAAGTTTGGAAACCTGCACTTGTTTCATAAACATTGCACTTCCCTGTACTACAAATAACTGCTTATTGGCTGCCCTTGACAGGGTTTTGAAAACACTCATTTTTTTCATTAGATAGGATAATCAATAGATCTTGTTAGGATTTAGGGCAGAAAAAACCCCTTCTTTTTCTGTAATAAGTTTGAAGGACTGAAGTTTACTGATCCCATGCAGACTAGATTTGAAGGCCATCATTTTGCTTTCTTTTAAGTTTGCTTATTTATTGTTGTTGTGAAAGACTTTGCTCTCTGTTTTACTATAGTAAATTGTTTTTTTCTTGAATAAATCAATTCCTATAAAGTAGTAATTGATCAGTAAGTCTTTCTAGTCAGGAATCCTTTGTTCCAGTTGCCTTGCTGGGCTGGGGAATGCTGGAGCCCTCTCCTTTTACACTGGGGCCACTCCCTGGCTCTGACTTCTGCCTTGGCCACAGCAGCTAATGAAGGGCCTGAATAATCAGGTTATTTTTCCAGTTTGAGAGTGCTGAAGTTACACTGCTGCTTTAGTTCTGCAGCATTTTCAGAGTGTGCTTTGTGAAATGGACTAACTGGTATTTACCTACTCTGACTTGCACTGGTGATGTAAAAATTTGTTCTTGCATGGTAGAGCTTAAAATAGAGGAGTATGAATCTCAGAGGCATTAGTCAGTTGAGGGAGTAATTGAGCCTATTTATAGCAGGACTGGGTTTTGCCACAAGTTAGGAGTTGGAAATGGAACAACCTCATCCTATTATTTCTCGTAAATCTATTTTGGTATTAGTTTCTTGCTTGTTACTCAGTTAAGAAAGTGCCTTTAACTGTGTTGTCATGTATGTTTTGACTGTCTGTATTGTAAATAAACCCAAGGGTGTGCTACAAAAAAACCCACTTGGATCAGAGCAGAGGAGGAAGACATAGTGGAACTGATCTTCTGAAATTAGCTATTGTTTTTGCTGCAGGTTCATCTTTACAGCCCATGCATCAAAAGTCAGGGTTTTTTTGGGTTTTCTTGCCTTGGTTTGTTTCCTCCTTGGCCAATAAAAGCAAACAGAGGTGCTAGTTGTGTGTTAGTGAGTCACTGGGAAACTCCTTGTGACCTGGATGATCTCAGAAGTCCCTTCTCACCTAAGTTATTCTATGAAATACAAGATTTTTTACTGGTGCAGGTAGCATTTCACTATCTTGGATAACATTGATGATGATGAATTAGAAGGATCATCAAAACTGGCAGTGCTCTTGACTCCATACTGGCAAGAGGTTTGACTGGGTAGTTTTTATTTGAATTAGTTTCTGTTTTGCCATCCATTCAGAGCTGTGAGGTTTTTTTGTCTTTTTTAAGGAAACATCCTTTTGTAGGAAGTGGATTGTGTAATGGGATGCTTTAAATGCTCATTTTTGACTGAAGATAGGTAGAGATTCCTTTAGGTGAACTACAAGTGATAAGTTCTGTGTAAAAGAAGTTTCCTGAGTTGTGGCTGGCATGGACTTAGCTAAATGAAACTCTTAGAAGGGGTCCCATTCTCCTCAATTAAGTTTTTTGTAGTGCAAGGAGGGCTAGCAGGGAGTCAGAAGAATGAGTGAGAAACCAAATTGCAGGATGAAAAATACCACAGCTCTCCCAGGAGAGAACTGCAGCACATAAGTCACAGGTAAGTCTTGCTGGTAAAATAGCAGTTGACTGGTGTGATGCTGGCTATGGCATGTCTTGTCTTGCAAAAGCACAGTGTTGGATGCCTCACCTGTGATGGAAACCCACAGTGTGTTTGCAGGTTCCAGTGGTTTCACAATCAGGGATCAGTCTAGGAACACTTCAGTTAGTTGTAGCTTTAGGCAGCCTTTTGTTCTACACCCCAGCAATTAACCTGGAGGAGGAGGAAAGGCCAAAGGTTTGACTTGATGTTTTGTGGGAAACAGGCATAAGTAAACTAATCTGAACAAATTACCCTGCACAAAGCTTTAATCTTTTCATGCCCTCAAAGTATTGGACCTTGGCATAGCTAGAACATGAACAGTAGCCACTGAAGACATTCCAGGAATGGGTGTGAATACAGTTGCTGTGTTATTTCTCTTCAAACACAAGTTTTCTGGTAGCCTTAACATTTTATTCTTTATTTCTGCCATTATTGTGTAATTTGTATTTTTCTTACAGTTAACTCCAGTTGTAATCTTTCTTTTATTTTTTTTTTTTTTTCCTGTGGTGTAGCTTAGAGGATAATATTTTCAAGATTCCTATTGAAAGTGTATCAGAAATTTCATCTCATCCACAGTTCTATTCACTCTATTCTATTCACAAGGTTGTGGGGAAGTGAGTTTGGATGGGGAAATGTTTGCTGAGTTCATGGCTTGATGAGGTATGGTAGAGGTGGGGATCAGGACAGTTTGCATGTGAGAAGTCTGTGCATTTGTGGATTTAGTTTTCCTGAAATCAAACCACTGTGGCAAAAATTCCACTTGGATAAATGCAGTGTTCAAAGGAAGAAAGTGGAGCTTTTCTATCTCTCTATCAAAACAGTTTTTTTCCAGATTACTAAAGAAGTTAGCCATTATTTCTCAACCTCAGCCTTGTTTCTCAACGGCAGCTTTATTTGCTAAAAGATTCCTTTTTTTTTTTTGCAAGCAAATGATTCCTGTCCCATTGCTCTCCCAAAAAAGAACCCCAAACAAGCCTTTTTGCCTTCAATTTGTACCTGAGGCTTTATTGAAAAGACATCTTGGGTTTTTTTTTTTGAGCATCCTGTCATAGCTGTATTTACACATGAAGGTATAAATAAATAAAAATTATGTTTGCACACAAAGGCAAAGTGTTTGGCTTTAAGAAAAATCCATTCTTCATTCTTTTGCACGGGTGACTGAAACCTTTATTCCAAAATGCAACTTCTGACATTAAAGAGGGACACAGACAGGAACCAGATCATAACAGGATCTCCTTTGGGCACACCTGGAGAAATAAGTGATCTCCCTGATGAGTGCTGTGCCTCCCTTGCACAGTAATTCCACACTGGATTTGGTGCTGTAGGTCTGTGTTGTCTTAGGCACTGTGTTTGCATATGAAATGCAAATCACACAGAGTTTAGGCACAGAGATGTGCTTGTTTAATCAAAAGCTTGTTTTCTCTTCAGCTGTAGCAGCCTTGATGCTGATCCCAAAACTCCTAGCTGGCACTGCAGTGAAAAATCCTGTTGGCAAGCAAGGCTGAAGGAAAAAAGAAGGAAAAACACTTATCAGGTTAGTCAGGCATCTTAGTTAGTTGGAGGCATCTTGTAAGCATCTGATAATGGTGTAAAAGTTTCCTAGATGTGTGTCCTCCTAGAGTGTGGATCTGGGTGAACTCTTACACCATGGAGAAGAGGACAGAGGGGATAATGGTGCAGTTAATGATTTCAGCCCCAGCCAGTTCCACATCCCCATCTGTTCACAGGGAGGGATGAAGAATGAACAAATGGCACAAATGGAAGGGCACTGCCTCACTTGGTTTGTGCAGAAATAATCTTTATTTTTCCAGTTGAAGGCATCACTTATAGATGTATTGGTAAACAGGCTTTTTCAAATGCTGAGAAGCTCTGTTCACTTATTTGTTGAGTCTGTTAGGGATAAGTAGGGGTAAGGTGGGGTTCTAACTTTTACTCTGTTCTGTTCATTGTATTTTCTGCTAGCTCATTTCTCTCTAGTTAAATTCAAATGAGTACATGCAGTGTGAATTCCCAGGAGTTTTAAAATAAACTGAAGATTTTGTAAGTGTAATTTCCTGACCAAAAAAGAAGTGTTTTCCCATTGCCCTGTGTGGCTGCAAGAGCTGTGCAAACCTGAAAGGGAGGTTAACATGAGAATGCAAAATGAAAACAATCCCAGAGAAACTGCACGTTCCCCTAAAGCAAAACTCCCCAGCTGAAATCCAAAACACAGCACAACAGGCCAGATGCAAAAGGCAATGCTTTAGGGCAAGAGAGGAGAGAAAGTGAGACTGTTTGCACAGCAGTCTGAAAATAGCCTGGGGATTGTCACTGAAAATAACCTTGGAAAAGTTAAGACTGGGGATTTTTTTATTCATCTGGAACAAGCTCCCTGAGTTACTCCCACCATTCCTCCTGATAGCTGTTCTGTTTAAAAAAGCCTTGCTGTATTCTGGAACATAATTCTCATGTTGTCTTCATTTAGTTGTCCTTCCTTGCTTGACCTTCAGTGCTGCTGTGGACAGCTGATGGCTGCACTCCTGTGCAGCATTACAGAAAATTAACTGTATCACACATACTTTTCAGATCCTTGCAATGAGTTACCCTGGCTACCCCCCAGCAGGTGGATACCCTCCAGCTGCCCCAGGTAAGGTGCTCAGAATGCTGATCCTGTCTGGAGTGCAAGGGCAGGACTGGGGAGGGTTTTCTTGACTCCCTGAAGCTTTCTGTGCTCTCTTGTTAAGTCTCATTTGATCTTGGCTGGGGATTCTGGTTTATATAATATGGGTGCTTAAACAAACTACCTTCTAATCAAAATTTCATGTTTACAGTAGTAACTCTTGAGTGTTAGCCTTCAATATGTTTAGAGTCATTTTAAATCAGAGTTTACAGTTTCAATGATAACTGGCATGATTAGAGCTATCTAGTGAGGCTTTTCTTCATATTTAATTGCACTTTGCACTTCTTAAGTTGATTTTCCTTCTCCCAGCCAGTGTTGGACAGACATTACATTAGAACTGCAAGTAGTAAGGAATAAGTTTTGAAAAGGTTTTTGTTTCAGCACAGCTCTGTTTGATTTCAGGTAGCAGTCCTTGGGGTGGTGCTGCCTACCCACCTTCAAACCCACCTCCAATTGGCCTAGAGAACGTGGCTGGCTATGCCAGTCAGTTCAACCCTAGCTACATGGCTGGAATGGTGAGTTCATTTTCATTTCATGTGTTTTATTTACTGGGACATCTTCAGGTGGCACAAAGATGCATTTCTGGCATGGCCACTGAAAAGTTTATCACCTGAGTTCTGAGCCTTTATGTCTAGTCTGTTTAGAAGTTGAGCATTTCAGTATCATCTGGTGAAGAAAATGAAAGCTATCCCTTATTTTTGGAAATCAGATCACTGGTTAAATGTTGATTTAAGAGCCTAGCTTAAAGAGTCATGGATGTAAAAGTAATATAACTTGGCTTTTCCAGTGCAGAGCAGTAGGGGAACAGATTAACACCAAGTACCTGCAGTTAATATATTCAGTCACATTGGCAAACAGTTCAAATTATGCCTGTTACCTGGACTTTGGCCATTCTGAATAAGGAACAAGGCTGTGCAGTTGAAGCTTTCAATGACTCATCTCTGAAAAGAATAGGGATTGGCTGCCTCTTGAAAACACTGAGGTCTAACAGATGGCAGTGAAAACCTTTTACACTCACTGAAGAAAATGCAGACATTGCCAATGTGACTGGTTTTGTTGGTTGGCTTTTTTTTTGCATAGGGTAGAAGTGAGTGACACTTGTGACAACTTAGCTTTCAGGAATCTGTTATGCTGCATAAAGAATGCACATTTTCATTATAGATGCCTTTCTGAGGCAACAATGACGTGAAGTGACTTGGCAGCCAGCAGTCAGAATGAGCAACAAACTGTCTGGGGTGCACATAGCAATATCCCACAGCAACTAGCTCCTGAGAACACTGCAGCCAGCACATGGCAGCTCTGCAGGAGAGGGTCTGAGTGTGGCACGTGGGAAGATGATCTTGCACGTGGAGTGGAGCAGCTTTGTGGCAGTTTCTGCAGATGTCTTTCTAAATGTAGTCCAGTCAACTACTTAATGCATCTAGTGCAGCAGAAAACAGCCAGAGGTTGTTCATAGTAAATGGCTGCACTCAGCTGATGCTGAGGACCATGTAGGACAGCCATGGGGAGGGATAAGCACAGTTTAGTGTTGCTGGCATTAATTGGCACAGGTTTGTGGAATAGCACACGTGGTGTTCATGGGTGTGAATGGTGTGATGCAGGTTCTGCTTCTGGATGTCTGGTAGCTGGTGATGAAAGCCAAGCTAGAATCTTCTGAATACAGGTTTTTTTTCCATCTGCTAAGACATGATGATTGCAAAGTTATTTTGCAGATGCAGAACTACCTGCATATGTTGGGGAGGGTGGTTATATTGCACTAAACATGTTACTGAAAGTCAGCTGTTTGCTTTATGGGCTGTTGTTGCAGGCATCCAACCTGGCAGGGACCTTTGGAGGGGCAAATGTTCCACAAGGCATGTATCCTTCAGCACCTGGGGGTTATCCTTCAGTCCCTCCAGGTGGCTTTGGGCAACCTCCATCAGGACAACAGCCTTCTTATGGAGGGTATCCTCCCCCTGGAGGCAATCCACCATCAGGGATGCCAGCTTACCCAGGATACCCAGGTGGTGCTGTGCCAGGCCAGCCCACACCACCACCTGGGCAGCAGCCTGTGAGCTACCCAGGACAACCACCAGCAACTTACCCAGGGCAGCAGCCCATGCCAAGCTATCCAGCAGGCCCAGCTGTGAATCCAGCCATGCCCTCTTTCCCAGGAACTCCAGGGCCTGCTGTCTCTCCTATAACAGTAAGAGCATCCAGTGTCTGTTGTGTATGTTTCTCTACATTTTCTTTGTGTTATAAATGTAAACCCACCCTAAAACTGAAAAGAAAGTCATTACAAATTTGACTAAAGAGAGGGATGGATCCTTTCTAAATGCAAACAAAATAGGCTCATATTACTTGAAATAAATGCTTTTCAACCACATTTCTCAAGAAGAAAGATTTGACATGAATTCAAATGTAATGAAATTTGGTTTTCCCATTTTAACAAAGTATTGCCAGTTGTACACACAATTTCACAGAGCAGTTTGGGTTGGAAGGTACCTTTAAAAGGTTATCTAGTCCAGCCCCCATGCAATAATGAGCAGGGACATCTTCAGGTAGATCAGGTTGCTCAGAACCTTGTCCAGCTTAACCTTGGGTGTTTCCAGGGATGGATACTGCCTCCCTGTGCAAGCTGTTCCAGTTTTTCACCACCCTCACTGAAGTCTAAATCTACCCTCTTTTAGTTTAAAACCATTGCACCTTGGCCTGTCACAACAGGCCCTTCTAAAAAGTGTCTCCATCTTTCATCCACCAGTAACCCCCAAGTCCTTCTTGGCAAGGCTTCTCTCAGTCCCTTCATCCCCCAGCCTGCTCAGTAGTGATACTAGGGGTTCATCAGACCTGAATTATTTGGACAGCAGGTTTTCATGTCAGTGAATATTCTTGACCTTGCATTTTCTCCTGTGTTGGATATAGAAATGAACAAAGGTGTAAGGTGGTGGTTTTGGTTTTTAGCTTCCTCTGTTACTAGAAAAAGAAAAATGATAACAGAGTCATCTTTCCTAAGTAATAAACCAGAGCCTTTTACTGATAAGCACTAATATGCAGCTCCATTTGGTCTGATTCTAGCATGGAAACCGAGGCACAATCACTGATGCACCAGGATTTGACCCCCTAAAAGATGCAGAAGTCTTGAGGAAAGCCATGAAGGGATTTGGTGAGCAGTCTGTGAATGTATCTGTCAGTTCCAGGTGGAATTACAGCTTTGATTCCTTCCTCACTCTCCTGTCTGTGCCTGTTCAGGGACTGATGAGCAGGCCATCATTGATTGCCTTGGAAGTCGCTCAAACAAGCAAAGGCAGCAGATCATCCTGTCCTTCAAAACAGCTTATGGAAAGGTAAGTACATGAGGAGAACAGAAGGAAGGAGAAATAAGACCCTGTACTCCTTCACTGGAAGGCAGAAGACTGTTTGGAAAAGTGGTTCACAAGTCACAGCCTGCGCTCTGTGCAGTATTTCAGATACAAATCAGCTGCTCTGGTAAATGGTCACTTTGATCTGTGCAGTGGATTTAATTGGACTTAAATTACTAAGATGCACAGATTACATGGTGCTGGTTTTTGTCTTGTTAAGTGGAGTAGCTTTATTTTGAAGATACATTATTGATGCTTATGCATGAAGAATTCTAATTAAAATCCACAGTTTTGGTGCTGACATTTGCCATTTTTGGTCTTTGTGCATTTCTTCTTTGTTTTTACTTCTCCTTAGGATTTGATCAAGGATCTGAAGTCTGAGTTATCAGGTAACTTTGAGAGGACAGTCTTAGCCATGATGAAGACACCTGTCATGTTTGATGCATATGAAATCAAGGAGGCCATAAAGGTTTGTGTAGGAGATACAAATGTATAAGATAGAGGAAACTTTTGAGCTGGTAAAAAATGTGGTAGTCATTTAAAACCCTGAACTTACATTCCTTCCTCTCCCTCATGATACTCAGCCCACAGTTTGATCTGTGTGCTGTTTCTTGGAGGTGTATGACAGTAAAACTGAGAAATGTTATTTCCATAAGTTCTAGGCAAACACTATCTAATAGCTTGTGTTGTACCAAAAATCTGCTAATCACAGAATCACGCACACACACAAAAAGGCAGAAACTGAGTTCTAACCATCTCTGAAGTTCATTTTTTCCATGGTCTTGAATAAGCCACTGAGGCAACTCTCATTTAAGCCATCTCCTGCATGGGGTGTCTTTGTTTCTGGGTTTTTGTTTTGAGCTGGATAGAACTAATGATGCTCAACTTGGAATTTCCAGTGACTTTACACTCAGTGCTCGAGAATTGTTCTGAAAACTAGGTTCATGAAGATTTTGGGCAAGGTGTACCTTCTTTTTTTCTCTTCTTCCACCACAAAAGTGTATTTTCCTACCCTGCCTAAAATATTACAGAAGTAGCATGCACTTCTTCTTTAGAGCAACCAGACTATTGTATAAACATCTAGTTTTTAAAAGTAAAAGCATTACTGAGTCAGTGTGTATATTTCTGTGCTGCTTGGCTGCAATTTTAAAGTAGCTAGGAGGATGAAATCATATTAGTTGTATTGTCATTGCAACTGCTATCTATTAGTGAGTTACCTGTTACAGTTAACAAATTCATCTTTAATGGTACAAAAAAAAGTTTAAAATTCCTAAATCTGGTGTGAAGGATGACATTTTAAAGTTACTTTTTTTTTTTAATTAATTATCTGTTCAATTTGTATCTTTAATATATTTCTGCATCTTGGAAACGTGTCATAAATTCATTTAATCTACTTGCAGGAAATTATGACATTATTTTTATTATTATTTTTATTATTATTATTACAGGAAATTATTCTGATTTGTATTTTGTTGTATAATTGTATGCCATTTCTTTGATCCTACGTTGTAGAAATAAGGTGAGAATCTGAAGAGGGTGTTTTCTCCTGCTGCTTTGTTCCAGGGCGTTGGCACAGATGAAAACTGTCTCATTGAAATCTTAGCTTCTCGCAGCAATGAGCATATTCAGGAGCTCAACAGGGTCTATAAAGCAGGTGAGATTTGTCACAGTTCCATCAACACTTTCCTCCCTTTCTTCCTTCATCACTGAAATGAGCAGGAGTGATGATTCATGACTGTCTCTCTTCCAGAATTTAAGAAGAGCCTGGAGGAAGCAATAAAAAGTGACACATCTGGGCACTTTCAGAGGCTTTTGATTTCTCTTTCTCAGGTACTTGTGTGCTGTGATGTTGAAGTTTGTGTGTATGTGTCTAATTTTTTCTTCTGTTGGAGAGGGACGTGAGTGATTTATTCTGTTAGTTTTGGGCAGGTGTTTTTTGGCTGTGTTTTTGTTTGTTTGTTTTAAACCCACCAGTAATTCTTCTGTGTCTTCAAAATCTTTCAGGGAAACAGAGATGAAAGTACAAATGTTGACATGTCTCTTGTCCAAAAAGATGTGCAGGTCAGTATAAATTCTTCCTAAGTATAATCAACTAAATACACTGAAATTTATCTCTGTGGTTTCTGCTGTTTAGTTTTGGAGACCTTGTGATTTCTGAGGTGGTACTTCTGTTTCAGTGGGTGGAGGTGGTATGAAAAACCCTGACAGAATGTCAGAGCCATGTCTCCATTTCAGTGATGAAGCTCTTGGGAAGAGAGTCCACAGAGATCTTTCTCTCTCATTCTGCCAGCTCTCTGGCTTTTCCATATGTTGAATGATCCTGCTCGTTTAGGGGGTGGTCCAAAGAGATTTGAGGTGATTATGCATGTGGATTAAATCTGAATCTATTCAGCACCTCAGCACCTGTATCAGCCTTTGCCTGTTACTTAAGGAACTCTTGCTTTTTGCAGCACATGAGGCAGTTGGACCTATCAGCTCCTGCCCTGTTACTTTTATGAGTGAGTGTTCCATTTCATACCTAGATACATAGTAAAAAGGCTGGATGTAAGTGCTGTTAGGAAGAACAGTTTTCAAGTACTTTTAAAAGAATTTCCCCTCATTTGGTAACCTTGAGCACTTGTGCATCAGTGAGCTAGGAGGACTGCAAGCAAAGCATATTGGAGGAAGGTTAGCACTAGATGCTATTTATTGCTTGCTCCTTTGCCAGCAGTCCACAGGTTGAGCAGAAAAAAAGGAGAGGCTGTAGGGAAGCAGATCTAGAACTCAGCTTTTCAGCCTGGCTGCTTCTCTGAGTAATGAAGTGTGAATTCCCTTTTGTGTTCAGGAGCTCTATGCAGCTGGAGAGAACCGTCTAGGAACTGATGAATCCAAGTTCAATGCCATTCTGTGTGCAAGAAGCAGGGCCCACCTCAGAGCAGGTAATGGCATCCTCTGGGGAAACACCAGCTTGATTCTGTTGATAAAAATGTACAATGTGCTGTGTGCCAGAATTTCCCCCCTCTGTGAAATGAAGGCAGTGGTACCCCAGTGAAAAGCAGGGTCAATTCTGAGGTACACAAGAGCTGCACAGTATCATCTTTCTCCTTAATATCAGAGCAGATAGAGGTTATACCTGTTCATGTCTTTCTCTGATTAATTAAAGATTTTTTAAAAATAGTTTCTTCCATTTTGCAGGCTTGTATGTGCACAAGACACTTGCAGCCTTTCCCTGTTAGTTGATAGTGATCAGGTGCTACATCAGTCTGTAGTGGCAGAAGTGTTCTATTAACTCCATAGAACTTGTGAAGTGTGCTCCATACACTTGTATGGAGAGGAAAGGGATGGTGTGTGGGGAACCTTAATATTTTACTGACACCTGGTATTTCCCTAGAAGAGTTTTCACTGTTTCCCTTACAGTGCTTTCTTCATCTAGCCCTTTAAAAATAAGGATAGGAGGAGCATAATGACATGTACATGGCATATGGTTGGAGGTGTTAACACTTGTATCCTGTGCTATCCAGAAGTGCCATGGAAATGAGGCCACCCAGTGGTGTGCCAGCTCTGTTTGGGGTGGACTCTGAAATCTCTCTTTGTCCTTCCCAGTGTTCAGTGAGTACCAGAGGATGTGCAGCCGGGACCTGGAGCAGAGTATATGTCGGGAGATGTCTGGAGACCTGGAGAAGGGCATGCTGGCAGTGGGTATGGCATCTCACAGACCTGCTCTTCCCCTGCAGCTGCACCAGCTGCTGCCACAAGTGGCTCCAGCTAAGGATGTGCTTTTTAGAACTGCTTTCCAGTTTTCTGCTTTTCACAGTGAGCTTTGTGTGCAGCCCGTTTTGGGCACTTAATTCACCTCCAACTGACAGAAGCAGCTTCAGTTTCAGTCAGCTGCAGGATAGAAACTGCACACCTTAAAGTGGGGAGAGAATTATTCCCTGTGCTTGTTGTTGTGTTAAAGAAGTGATGAAAACTTGTACCAACTGCTGAGTCGCTGAGAATGGAGTATTTGGAAGAGTTTGAAAACACAGCAAAGTATATAAACCCTCTAATTAGTTACCTCTACCTCTTTTTAGTAGAAAGAAAATGGAAATTTGATTGCAAAGGGATTATTCTTTCCACACTTCCTGTGGTTACAGCTTTGTTCAGTCTTTTAAGTGCCTTCTGAGAGTAAAGACTCTTACCTCAAGCCTATTATTACCCCTTGGGAGGTGGTCATTAGTTCCCATGAGGTTGGGGAAAGGTCTCACTGGGAGTGCAGTAGCTTTATTTGAAATTTTTTATTCTAGATAAAACTGTGAGCCTCTTTCTCTCTCTTGTCTTTTGTCTCTTGTCTGTTAGGCAAAACTACTTCTTTACATCTCCATTTCTTTTCTGGTTTCTTACTGTGAATTTAGTGTGGTATGTAGAGCTGCTGCTTTAGAAGTGTTGTTCCATGGTTTTGAATATGGTAGTGAGTAGAAAAGTGCCATAACAAAAAAACCAAACCAAAAATACTCTCCCACCAAAATAAATAGGAAAAATGGATGTGGTATCACTTGGAAATAAGACAGGAGAGGATGTTTAGCTCAACTGCAGTAGTTTTTTTCATGGAAGTTTCTAACAAAATCTTGAAAAATGGGAATAAATTTAAGAAACCTCATTTTTTTTTTCCCCTCATGTCTTGTACATATGTGAACCACAGAATGATGAATGATGCAGCTGCTGTTCCTGCTCTCCTGCAGTGGCCTTTTAATGACCCAAACCAGGTCCAGCTCTCTTGGTGGGACACATTTGTAAACCTTTTCCAGTATTCAGAATTTTTCACCTCATGAAGTATAGTTAGAAAATGAAATTTAGGGAAAAAAAAAAAAGTATTTCCAGTGTTTGTAGAAAGTGATCACCTTGGTAAAGAAGCCATAGTATCTGAGTTTGGAAGTCATGGAACTTTACAGTCACTGACAGGGCTCCATGATTTGGAGATTCAGAATTGGGTCTGTAGTTTATAAACAAGCCAGTAGCCTTTTGATCAAGAATTCTCATGAATATTCACTGAATAACTCCTTTATTGAATGTTTTTTTCTTTACATGTATATATATATGTACATACACATATATCTGTACAGTGATGTTAGCATCATTTGTTCTGTGAACCATATTTTCAGGAGAAAAAAAAAGGTTTTCTAATTGCAAATATTTAATTTTGCTTTCTTTAAAGCTTTCTGGATTACACAACTGGTAATTTACTCTAACATCTTCAAATCTCTGAAAGTGCAGGTGTGTTGTTTTAGCTAAATGCAGTGGTAAAGAAACATGCATTTCATTTGTCATTCCTTTTTGAATTGTATTCTGTGCATCATTGAGAGCTGTGTGTGGTCAACTGATGTCTCCCATCTACATTTTCCTTCTCCAAAAAGTACTTTTTCCTATACAGAACATGTGTTGCAGTGAAATACTTATTTAGATTGACTCCTTTTGTTCTGGATTGATTTTATGTGATGGCTTTTGATACATTTTTGTGGTATCAATATAAGTCTGTGGCTTATTTTCTGTCTAGTTTGCCACAAATTGCATGATTGTTTGCTTCTAACCAACATAGGGCCAATACATAAATGTTAATTTTGATGGGTGATGGAAGATTCTTTCATAATCCTGATTAACACAACAGTAATTTGATTTAGATTTTGCTCTTTCAGATACCTAACGAACTGTGCTAATTATATTAAAAAACCCAGTTATTACTAAAAATTCTTTAATTAGACAAAAGCCACAACCACCACTGTGTTCATTCAGACCTTATGCCCCCTCCCACCCCCTCTTTTCCCTTCAGAAGCAAGAATCTGGTCATTAGACTTTCAAGATTCATGATGGCTGCTTTATGCCAGATGGTGTCTAGTGACAGCAAAGTTTGTTTTGGGATGTCATGTAGCAAGTTCTTTAACTCTAGAACAGGATGAAAAATAATTTCCCTGCCCATCTGAAGGGGTGGCAGCTGCATTGTATCGTGTTGATGTAGAATTAAAGCATGTGACTAGCTGGGGTAAGCTCAGAGCTGACTGGGAGCTCTGATTCTGAGGAGGAGTTGCTGATTTCTGTAAATCTGATTTCTTTTTGCAGTGAAGTGCCTTAAGAACACACCAGCTTTCTTTGCAGAGAGGCTGCAGAAAGCTATGAAGGTAGGTGCTGTGACAGGAGACATCAGCTCACACTCTGGGGGGGGTTTAAATGACTGTAGCTCATTGGAATGAACTGTTCAGCTGAAGGTATTGCATTTTTCAGGGGGCTGCTGCTGAACAAGATGCAGTCAGTCATTATTAGGCAAGGCTGAGAAATGGGGGTAGTTTGATTCACCTCACAGACTGATGCATACCTGAAACAGAGAAAAAGCCTTTACTTGGTAAAACACAAATGTTTAAAGTAATCAAATTATTTTAGAAACAGATTTGAAGGTTATGCTCAATAGAACCAGAAGCACTGGATCATGAGCAGGCAATTAAAAAAATCTTTTATTTCCCAAACTTTTTTCTGTATATGTATCTGAAGGCCCTTCAGATCTCTTCCATACCTATAACTAAAGTAAGGAAACTATGGCCTGTGTCCTGTCTGGTCTTTCTCAAGTCATCAGAATAGCCTCTGGAGGACACATTAGGGCCTCTGAAAAATATATCTATATCTCTCTCTATATATAGATATCTCTATATCTCTATCTGTCTATCTATCTGTCTATCTATCTGTCTATCTATCTGTCTATCTGTCTATCTATCTATCTATCTATCTATCTATCTATCTATCTATCTATCTATTTTTCTGAAAAATATTCTAACCTGCACCAGCACTAACTAGAGCCTGTGGAAATATGCTTTCTTTGATTCTGGCACCTTACAACCCTCAGTCAGGTCCCACACATACTTTTTGGAATATGCTAAAAATGATTGCCTTGTAAACTAGTAGCAATATGCATCTTTGTATGGGAATTTTCCTTCCATTACAATCACGTCTGAGAACAGAAATGTTTACAGTTCCTTCCACTGAATTGGTTGGTTCTATCAGAGCAGAAACAACTCTGTGTTTATTATCATAATGAGGAGCATGGTCTAGGAAAATCTCTTCAAAGCACTCATCCAGTAAACTTCATTTATTAAAGCACGATTCAGCCCAAGCTCATTGCAAACTCAGGGGTTACCCCAGCAAACAGCCACTTGAGAGCTGTTGATCTGTATTGATCTGTGATTGTATTGGCCAGTGCTGTCACCCAGCCAGCAGTGCATGATGCTGTGGTGTTGTTTCAGGGAGCAGGGACCAAAGACAGGACCCTGATCCGGATCATGGTGTCGCGCAGCGAGCTCGACCTGCTGGACATCCGTGCGGAGTACAAGAGGATGTTTGGCAGATCTCTCTACACTGATATCACTGTAAGACTTGCAGATGAGGGGTTCCCCTTCCACGCCATCCTTTCTGCTAGTAGAAGGTGGATCCTCACATGGGATAGCTCCAAGAGCTGCAATTGATTCGAGGCTGAACTGCCAGAGGACAGGCAGCACTTGCTTTTGCTGGGGGGCTAGGTGAGAGGTGAGCTAGAGATGGGAGGGAAGCCAGCAGGTAAGGAAGGAAGGAAAGGGAAATTGGTCCAGAGAGGTTTCAGAGACCTGATTTTAAGTCTGGTCTCTGTCCTGATCTCTGCTGATGGTCTTGTGTTGTTGTAGAAACCCCTTAGTGCTCTGTTGAACAACAGTGCTCTACCTGTGTGTGTTGAAGAGTGTAAATACCCTTGCAGAGGTTGCATCCTTTTTCTCTTCCAAGTTCAAGATTCAGGAAACAGACTAAACTTAATTCATTAGCAGTTGATTCACAGGATCACAGAGTGTGAGGGGTTGGAAGGGACCTAGAAGATCATCTAGTCCAACCCCCCCTGCCAGAGCAGGGTCACCTTACTACTGCTATTAACAGCAAAGAGGATGCCTCTTGTCCATTATCCTCTCCCCATATGGGAAGGGTGGTAAGAGCTGGAGGAGAGTGAGTGCTGCCACTTTCAATCACCTTGTAATGAAGGTGCCAAATCTCTAAAGCCCCCATTTATTCCTCCTGTTGTTGATACTGAGGGACTGCAGGTTGGTAGTTACATGCCCTGTAACCACTGATGTGTGAGTTAAAAAAAAAAACCACTAAAAAAGCTTTATGTCTGTTGGGTTTTATTGTTCTGGAATTAAAATAATGTTAGTATTCAGAAACAGGAACAGGCCATGCACATTTAATGGGCTGAACTTACTCAGAAATTGCTTTCAGTAAATGTGAGGCATATGTGTGCAGTTATGTGTATAGAAACTCTACTTCTGAGAGCTGTAAAAGAAGAGCTGAAAAGATAATTGGGAAGAAAAATATTAATTCTTCACTATTGTAAGATTAGATTATTTACTGCTCTTCTGGCTTTCTTTTCAGGGTGATACTTCAGGAGACTACAGGAAAATCCTGCTCAAGTTGTGTGGTGGAAATGACTAAATGGAGCATTGAGCTTTTCTTTCACAAGCTGCTATTTTCATGGTTTTGCTAGAAAGCACCTTTTTTATTTTTTTTTCTCCAAAAGTAAATATGTAATGACCTGTTTCTCCTAAAGCAATTCCATTTTAAAAGATAACATTATATATCTCCTCTTCAGTTTAAAAACAGTAGGTAACAAATGCCCAAAAAATGCAAATATCAAGCTTAAGTGCCATCTGCTCAGGATTCTGTGTAGTACTCTCAGCAATCCATGAATAACAGGTCATTTATTTCCTTTCTGCTTCTATTATGCTGAAATACATTAGTTTAATGCAAAAAAAAAAGTGATTCAAAAAGCACAGTTGTATGATTTATTTTGTGTAAACATGATGTGCCATTTTAATGCATATTATATATATTATATATATATATATATCTCATATGCTGAGTAGGTTTTGTGCTAGCCTGCTCCCTGGGAGGGGGAGAGAACAGCCTTGGGGTCTGGGTCTGGTTAAGACTGTTTTGAAGAAGTTCTGTCAAGTTCTGTTTTCTTTCTCTTTTTCTCTTTTTCTTTTCTCTTGTTTTTAAAATGAAGTTGCATTTACATTTCATTTTCACTAGGGCAGCTGTCTAAAGGCAGTTAGTGAAGTTTGTGTGGTTATGTTTTGGGTTCTGATTTGAAATACGTGTATGGGAGAAGAGATTGTGAAATTAAAGCCATTTATCTTGGAGCTCTTTGCTTTTTGATGCTCGTGTTGATTTCCATGCCTCAGTTTCTGTAACTGGGTTTCTCTGGAGAAATTCTCTACCTGAATCTCAGAATCATGCAGAAGTTGTTGCAAAGACAAGAGTTTGGGACTCGAGTGCCCTTGCTGTGCAATTGTCTGTATATGACCTAGATCACCTGGAGCTTCTGCTCAGTGTTTTCATTTGGTATTTATTTATATATATTTATATATTTAGCTTCTTGACTCTTGCAACTCACCAGTTTTTATTCTCTGCTAGCCTGGGTGGCTTCTCTTCAGCTTGTCCTTCTCAAAGTAGAAACAGGTAACAAAAAAACCCCCAAAACTACAAGGAGTTCCTTCTCTAGCAGGAAAGGAGTAAGCTTTGGAATTAAGGGGAGGTTGTGAGCTGTGCATCAGTCCCAGCCCTCACCTGATCTTGATTTCTTACTGAGAACACTAATTAAAATGTGGTTTTGATAAAATGAGTCTACTGAAGGTTTAAAATAGCTTTGAAATACTGTTTGTTTATTCTAAAGTACAGGAACACAGAAGGCAAACTACAGCTGAGAATTGTTCATCCCTGCCCAAATGCTGGCAACACAAGCTTAGGAAAGGAACAGCAGTGCAACTGTTTGACAACCAGACTCTTAACACTCAGCTGTCTTCTGTCTTCCCAGTGCTCAGCTGGTATCTGTACAGAGAAGAGGTCATGCAATTATTTTTGGTTATAAGATCAGGATCAGGTTTTTTTGGATAAACACAGTTTGAAACATGAATCCTGCTACTTTAGGGTGGGGGGCGTTGTCACTTTGATTCACCAAACCACAGAAGAAAAGTTCTATATACAGTTCTTGAGCTATTTTGCAGTCCTTGCAAACTCCATCTGTGTAGTACTTCTTATAGTTGTGTTGCAAGTATGCTGAGGTTGATTTAGGATTTCCATTTTAATTCACTGGAAAGCTTTACAGGAATATTTTTCCTTTTAAAAAAAAATTATCATTGCAGGGGAATAATTTAATTGTTACCTATTAACTGCCCCTTACAGAAAATGACAATTATAAAGAATTACAGAGTTGGTGAGGATATACCAGTCACGGTGCCCAGAGCCATACAGCCAATTGCAAGAATAAAAACCAACATAAACTCTGCTGTTGACACTGAGCCCACCTGCTAGCAGGTAAGTGCACTGCAGCACACACTTGTGTATGCATCCATGCACAGCTGTTCTAAATAGAACCAACCAACACTGCCAAAACTGACTTGGAAGACTTGTCTATGGATGATTTTTCCCCTTCCCCAAGTGGTTTGTTTTCCATCAAGAGTGTCTCACCTTGTCAAATGCACTGTTGTTATGTGGGCAGAGAATGAAGAGAGCAGGGCATTGTAAGAAGTTGTGTTGAATAGCTGGTCTCATCCAAATCATTTCTGTTTTGGTTTAATTTCTCCCAAAAACACCCAGGAGCATGTTTTGTGTAAGGGGCTTGTGTATCAGAGTTGGATTTAAAGTATCAAAATGGTCATATTTCCAATAACTTCTGTGTGTTGTTGCCCTCCTTTGTTTCATTTGTCACACATGAAACAAAAGAATCACAGAATCTTAAAACCAAAAGAGACTTGGAGCTTGCTTGGTCCACTCTGCTGCCCTAAGGTGTGATGCCTGTTACACAAGTCCAGTGCTGGGGAAACTACACTGACATCAATGCCATGGTTTGCTGGCCTTGTAAGGAAGTTTTTGCACTCTGTTTGCTTGAGTCTTCCTTGCTGCATTCTCTCTTGTTTTAGTCACTTTTGCACTGAGGAGGAAAACACAACTATCCTCTTTGTGGCAACCTTACTCATTCCTCTGAGCTATTTATTTTTTCAACTAATCACCCCCAATTAAACAACCCTTCTGTGCAGCTCATGTGTTTTGCTGCTTTGCTGGGGTTTTGTTTTCTTAGTGTTGGGGTTTTTCCCCCCTTTTCTTCCCCTTCTCTCTGTAGTGGTTGTTGAAACCTGGACACTATTTCAGCTGAGGAATTGAATGAAAGATTTCCTTCACCTCTTGGGGAGAGAAAAGCTGACATGTTTGGTAAAACATATGGAATGCTATTTTCAGCTTAATCTCTATTGCACTAGATACTCACCATCTAAAATGTCTATGAGGGGGGTTCCTGGAGCAATGGGGATGTTGGATGTTGTCTCACTGATGATGCCGAGGAGCGATTTCACTTCTGATTCTAGATGCTCCACTGTTTTTATTACCTTCTAATGAAAACAGGGGAGGCAGATTGAGAAAGGGGGGTAGTTGAAGGGTCAAGTGGAAAGAATTGTACCAACTGTGTTGGTGGAAAAGTGCAAATCTAGTGTGTCACAGTGCTAGCAGCCCTTTGAATTGGCATGGCGCATTGCAGAGTGAAATATTGCTTGTGTTGTGCTGGCCTCTAGTGGCTGGAATAATCCAACTTTGTTTCACAAGAGTTCAATTGCAACACCTCTGTATAAAGTCACCCATAATTGGACTTCTTGGAGGGAGTTTTGCATTAATTTGTCTTTGATTCTCTCTCTTGTCTGACCCATCGCCACATCCAAGAGAAGAATCTGCACGGAAGGTGAGAGGAGATGCTGAGGTGGAAAGAAGAGGCCTGGGAGTTGAGTGGCAGAGGGGTGCCATTGCCATTTTGAGGACCAGCAGCATGCAGTTTGGCAGCTACCCAGCTGGGAATAGCTAGCACTGACCACATATCTCATGAGTGCTTCAACACACCTGGGCAAAACATTAAAACTGCATTTTTCCTAGAATCCCAGTCACAGAGTTCATTTAGCTCCTGAATGTCAGCAGGAACAAGCAGAGACTCCTTGATCAGACCTGCAGAATTCACATCTAGCCATGAGCAGATGTAAAACTCCCCAAGTGTCAGTTCTGAGGTGGTGATATTAAAGGCACATCAGAAAAGGCTGGTCTGTCCTAGTCACGGGTGCATCAGTTCTTTGGAATTCACCAAGAATTTCTGGTGATGGCTTTGTGGATGGTTACAAACATCTAAATAAAGAGGATAAGATCAAGCAGGGACAGTGTCTAGAAACACTTCTTTGGTCAGAAGGATGTGGCAGAGGTCTGAAAGGCCCAGGGGACAGCACAGCAGCTCTTACCTCTTCAATAACATCTAAGCGTCCATGGATCATTTCATGCTCCTGACACCAGCTTCCTCCTCCCAGGCCTCCAGGTGACACACTGACAGGGTCTGCAGTGGCTGGAGAAACAACCACTGGTAATCAGCAGGAGCTCTGTAATAGTAACCCTTTCCCTTCTGGCTTCTGAAGTGGCATTTTGCATGCTGAAGAGCACTGCTTATGAACCCGAAGGTAGGGGTCCCAGGTAGACACTGAACCTCTCTCCCCACAGCTGGACCCTGGTGCTAGGAATGTCTCCTTGCTTGCATACCTTGGCATGGCTGGTTGGAACAAGGTGTTTTCTGTTGCCAGAGGTGCTCTTTTGTTTGTGTGTACATTTGTTTGACACAGCCTAGGCTTTTCTACCCAGGTAGAAGGTAAGTTTATAGGCTGTAACTCTGCCTCTGCAAGTATAAAACCATAGGATTGGGAAGGTCTGCTTTACATACCAGTTCCTCTTAGACCTTCTTCAGAAGGTGAAAGCTTTGAAGAGCAGCTAAATCTGTTCCCTTATGCCCCAAACAGATACAAACTGGTGATTCCACTGACAAAAAGTTGTCCATAACAGTCTGATTTGGCAATGGGAAGAGAAATAATAAAAGTTATGTACAGCTGATGCCATTTGCTGGCCAAATCACTCCTGTGTGGGGCTATCTGCAGTGACTTTGAGATTTTTTTGGTGCACTCACCAGGAGGTGGTGCTGTTACCTGTTTACAAAGTCTGCTGAAATAATGGCAGGTACTTTTAAGATCATTGTGATCCAAAAGACAAGCAGTCAAAAAAATATCTACATAAAAATAATGTCATTTAGAGTTGTGGGATGAGTTTGTTAATAACTTTCTCAACTGTAATAGCTACTTTGAAGACTGTCTAAAAGCTTTAAAGCACCACTTGACATTTGTCAAAGTCATGGCAGGAGATTCTGTTTTCTCCTTCAATATAAATATAATGGAATAATTGTCATAGTACTAGGTATCAAGCCATTAAAAAAAATGGTGGCCAAATAATGACATCGAAAATATTTGGTAGAGAAGCAGCAGGATCAAATGAAATTTACTGCAATCTGTTTGAGAAAATAGCTGAAATAATATTCCCCATGAACTATATAGTAGTAAGAACACTGGGAAGGGCACACAGTGCCAGTATGGACCAGCTGCTTTGCAGGTGCCCTTCCCCTCTCACACTTTGTTGCTGGTGTTGGTTGATTGGGAGCTTTGGCACTTTGTGACTTAGTGGTCAAGTGAACCATGATGCTTCTCATCATTTTTGGCATATTTCCATGTTTCTTTTCTGTCTGGACTGGAACAATCTAGAGATACTGAAATTTGTGGCAGAAATGGAGGTTACAAGCCTGATGGTCTGATTCAGCTGCAGTGCAGAACACTTCTTGACTGTTGGGATCATTCCCAATTCTAACTACAAATGAACTGGGAGAAGAAGGAGCAGAAATCATCAGGTGGGCTGAGAGCAAACGGAATCATTTCAGAATCCCTCAGGAGGTTATTTTTTCAATGTATTTACCTGGATGCAAAAAGCTGGCTCACAAGATTGGGTGGGAAATGTGGGTGAAGGCCAGCAGCAGTTGCAGCCAGTTGTAAAAGGAGCTTTTGGCCAGCTCTGAGTTACATACCAGGCTTGGTTATTTTTGTCTGTTCCCCAGAAAGGGCAATGCAACAGGGTTCATGTTGGCTAGCTCAAGTTACTGTTGGACACTTCTCTGTCTCTGATCATGCCTCTTATTTCATGCTGCTCCATTAAAGAAAGCCCAGAGCTCTGCTGGTTGGACAGCCAGTGCTTTTGGTCAGCACCGTTCTCCTCTGTTTCCTGAGCCTTGGCCTGAGGCTTTGGCTGCTTGTTATTTTGTCTGGCTTTAGCTCTTCAGCCACAGCCTTTATCTCTGGAATGGGCTGTTCCCGGGATACATCCTGCCCCTTGGAAATATGGCAACTATCTGGGTCACTCTGGACAGCCAGTTCAGCTGCAGCAGTAATTGCCATGTGCTCAAGGAGAATCACACCTTCAAGATGAAAATGACACCACCTGCCTTTGGCACTGCCCTTCTCCAGCAGCATCCTCATCCTGTAATCCTCAAGTAATCACTAGTGACCTTTTTTGGTGCTTCCATGTACTCCTCTTGTTGCTGAAGACACATTTTTTAAATGGAATTTCAATTTTTTCCTTGCCTACGTGTCAAAGCACGTGCACAAAAGAAGACTTTGATAGGAAATTTTAAAGCTAACAGCTTTTAAAAGTAAAGCTGTTCTTGGTGTGCTGGATAAATTACATATTTAAAATGTGTTTGCAACTTCTGACAGTGTACAGGAGGCATATTTCAGTGTGTTCACTTCCCATCAACCCACACATGAAATGCCACCTTGTGATGTGTTCTGATGTCAAATCAGCAGTGGGGCTTGCTAGAAATTGTTGCTGAGTAGCTGACTGCCATGTGTTTGTGTGTAAATCTGTTTTGTCTGGAGGAAGGTTTTTAGTGTGGAGATCATGCCATTCTTATTTCACAAGGGAGCTTCAGCTCTTGCTTATCTATCAGAGACTGAGCACAAGGCCAGGGATAGTTCATGCTGCCAGTGGGGGCTCTTTTTCAGGCACAGCAAAATCTGGGGCCCCTGCCATCACTGGCTGCCAGCAGCAAAATTGCTGCTTGAAAAAAACCACTTTTTTTTCTTCTGCACTGTTACCATATTTGTGATTGTAAGAAGCACTTCAGTTTTGTTTATTTCCATTCAAAAGAAGGAAGATAACAATGAAATGTTTCTTTGAGGCAGTTTGTTGCCTCAGAATAATTCTTCTGAACAAGCATCTTGGGAGTATCCCCTCGTGCTTGCTGCTGCAATGGCAAATGACTCCAGGGAATTGGAATGATAAGAGATGTGAGATGCATAATTGGCAGGTGAGTGACTAAATCATGCTGTAACTTATGATTGGGGTACCCTGATGCTTTGGGCTGCAAACAGAAGCTTCCTGTTACATGGTGTGTTTATTTCTGTGTGAATATGTATTTGTTTTGAAAGTAAGGCAGAGTGTTAAGAGGATAAAAAGGTTTTCAGTTTTATGAGGATGTGGCTTTTGGTCAGTGTTTAGCAACTGGAGCTGTGGTGATGGGGAGTGGGTGAGGTGAGTCTCTCAGCTCTGTGGCTGTGTACTCTGCATATGAATAAGTTGTAGGAGTAGAAATATGATAGGGAAAAAACCCTATGAGGATATTCTTTCATTGTATTAATACTGAAGTACTTGCTTAAAGAAATATTTTCCTGTGGCAGACAGTTCATGTGTTCTGCAACAAGTTGGGCAGTGTGATAGTGAGAGACATAAAT
>JANHGL010013356.1:0-25518 GCA_024611195.1 Ceyx melanurus
ATTTGTAATAAGTTCTGCAAGTAGTAAAATAAATAGTAATTTTATTTTAATACTGTCATTTAATACTTTTCTTTCTCATATTATCTACCCTAGGCCAATCCATTTCAGTCACAGTAGAATAAAATCAGGTCTTTCCACTAGGTTTTTATTCAGTATTAAGTGCATGTTCTATATCTTACAGCTGTGAAATTGTTAAAAGACATATTATGTTTTCTTTCTGTACTAAAAAAATTGTCAAGTATAGAAATATAGCTCAGGGTTTCTTTTGATATGATGAGGGATCGTATTGTTATTCCTATAATAAATGTTTTATTATCTTCTTGCTAAATTTGAGTTATCTTAAAACAAAACTAAACAAAAAACCCATAAATTTAGACTGCAGATTAAAGAAAAGAGTAGCATAGCTTTTGCTGTACCCCATTAACAGGAGATTTCTAAATTATTCTTCTACAGAAGCTACAGGCAAGAAATGTGTAACTTCAGCACAAAAACCTGGAGAGTGTCAGCGACTAAGCACTTTGACTTTTGGATGCTTCTCAAATAGAACCAGGAGTCCTCAACCATCTCCTAACTTTGAAGAAATAAGCAAGTCTTCATCTAAAGAGTCAGGCTACACTGAAGGCAAAAACATTCTAGGTACTTATTCACCAGTACTGCTATTTTTCTATTTAAAACCCCTCTTCAATCTGTGGGGTTTGCAGATGTTTGGGTTTTTGTTTTCATAGGTATGTGGTTTACTTCAAAACATGGCTCTACTCTGCTTATCTTTACTAAGATAATTTATATCTTAGTATATTGCCATTTTTAGTTTGCCTAGAACTTTGAGAAATGTCTTCCACAGTTTTTTGGCAAACATAATTGCAACTTCAGTTGCATTCAAAAATTTATAATATTTTTCTTAAGGTTTATTATTTACAATAGTAAAAAAATTAATGTGCTTATGAATTTGAAGTTATTACCTACTTCATACTTTCAGACATGCTTACAAAATCCTTTAGCAGCCAAGCTTCCTTAGTTTTCTCCTGACTCATATTTCTCCTGTAGAGAAGGATATCCTGGAAACTACATTTGCTGGTCCTTCACATGAGACCAATACAAGTCAGAAGTCATTGCCACAAAGTTCCTGTGTGTCAGAGCAGAACAAAAATGTGAGGAGAAGCTGTTCATCCAAAGACCTCGACAGCGACATGTCAAAGAACTCCTGCACGACCGGGAGTGACTGGAGCTCAGATGAGGATGGAGGAGACACTAAAGGACTGAAATCCAGGTGTGCATCCACTCTTTCGAGCCACACATCTGAAGAGAATGCCAGATACAGTAGAGTGGCAAGTGAAATGTATTTGACAGCATCTGATGACAGTAGTTCTCTGTTTGAAGAGGAGAGTTTTGGTGTTCAGAGGACGCAGCACAAGAAGTTCTACTCCTGGCAGCAAGGGTCCCAAAGGAAAGGCCAGAACAATCCAGGTGGGAAGTGCAGCTCTGACTGCACGAGTAAAAAGAAAGACCAAGATAGTTCTTCAGATGAACTGAATAAGAAATTCCAGTCTCAGAGGCTTGATTACTCATCTTCATCCAGTGAGGCCAATACCCCGAGTCCAATTTTAACCCCTGCTCTGACACCCAAACACCCAACTTTAGCAGCTTCTGCAGGCTCTCAGTGCACAGCACCATCAGATTCACCCTCACATTTGCCACCTCCAAAGTTAAGGACTCCTAACGTGTTTAGTATCAATTCAGCACTGGCAAAGAGACATCTAAGCCAGCCCCAGCTGAGTTCTGACAGAATGTTTGGCAGAAACAGAAATGCCATAAGCATGATACGGCCGTGGAGACCTCAGGAAACAGACATTGATCTGGTGGATGGAGAAGATACTGACACTTTAGACAAAATGGAGCTTGGTTGTGATGAAGGAGTCTTTACCTATGACTGCACTGAAGCACAAAATACTGAAGCCCAGGAAGCTTGTGATGTGACAAAAAAGGGTGTTAGCAACAAACCTCCAACCCCTCCACTACATCGATTTCCTTCCTGGGTAAGTATCAAAGGAGTTCATGCTTGTGACTGCACTTATTTATTTACCTTAACAGGAATAAAGCCATGGGGTGCTGGTGTCAGTGACCTTGCTAGAACCATTGTACCCCTCACAATCTAAACAAGTCATCAGAAGAGAACTGCAGATTGCAGAAGTTATCCATCACATTTCTAGTTAAAATTTTAAGGCCATCTATCAGAGAATTAAAATAGTTATGTCTTGTACAAAATTACTTATGTCAAGATTCACTGATTCTGCTATTCCACAGTCAGAGACAGATTAATGATTCAGAGATGAGTAATGCATTAAGACAACAGCTTCTCTATATATGTGTTTTAGTGTATTTTTTTTATTGTGGACTTCTCACACAAAACAGTGAAAAATTGCCTACTAATGGCATTTCTCTGTTCTTAACATAAAATCATCAATTCAAAAATATTCTTGCTATAGCTTCTTTAGCCCCTAAAAATGGTATTATAAAAAAAAATGTTCCATTGTGTGAAAAAAGGTTGAAACAGAGTATGAATGTGATGGGTATGGCATATAAAACAAGGATTCATTCTTCAGCTGCTACTGATGAGGCCATTTTATCAACCATTTTATGACACTGTTGCATTAAGACAAAGCCTAGGATCCTACGGGGAGGCTAAACAGAAGATAGGTAATTGTTGTGTTTTAATTATCTACCATCTAACCTGTTCTGCTTGTATAGGAAAGCAGAATTTATGCTGTAGCCAAATCTGGTTTAAGGATGTCTGAAGCTTTCACTGTGGAATCTCTGAACAAAAGTAAGTAGTTTACCTGTTCTCATCAACAAAATTTCTCATTTTACAGTGATTTGTAAGCAAGGATCAAATGTCCCATGTTATTCTATGATATTTTAATGAAAATTCAGTTATCTGCTATTTAAAACCTAGGAGATAATTGGTTATTTTTCCATTGTCTTCTGTTAGTTTGTCTCTTGACTTTGTGCTGAATTTGTACTTTGTTCAGTCCAGTGTTCTTTGCATTTTGAAGATTCTATACCAAGTACCAAGCTAAGATATTATGCTTACAATTTAAACAGGGTTAATGGTCATGACTATAATTCATTTATATTCCTTAAAACCACTGTCAGATAAAAAAACTTGTAAATCTCACATCCAAAACAGTTCAGTTTTAGAGCAGTTACAAGATGCAAAAACATTACATTTTAATTTTGTTAATCAAGGGGTAAATTAGGAAGGTAATTTTTAATATACATTGCTTTTTTAGGTGCTGTTTCACTAACTTCATATTCCATATCTGGATTATATACATCTCTGATATATAAGAACATGACCACTCCTGTCTACACCACTTTGAAAGGGGTAACTGTATTACTCTTTAAAGGAAAAATTTAAATACAATTAGGCTTCACATCCAGGAACTTGCTGTTTCACATTTGATGATACCGTGCCAGATATGTCATAAGATGATGTGTAGAGAGCACAGAACCCCAGAAGTAATGGAAATGCAAATAGCTGGAAAAAAAAATTACTGCTGCTTGTAAAATGTTACCAGTCCAGGTCAGTTCTTCAGATTCCTTGCTTTTTTTTCCCAAAGGCTTGTTAATTATTACACAGAGCCACATGGTGTTCAGTGCCATTATTAAAAGTGTGTGTATGTGTAGAAATGTCTTTGTGTTATTGCCAAAGCTGTTTACAGTCAGATAGTCAGCAGTAAATAATCACAGCACTGTTTGTCTTCTGCTGGCCTTTTATGATTTGGAAAGAGCCATGCCTTCAGCTACCACTGCTTTCTGTTCTAAGTGGCAGTGGTTGAGTGTACAGGGGGCAGAGGGAATTTAGTTTTATGTTCTTACTTGCGTGCCAAAACTCAGAACCAAAGTAAGAGCAGTTCTGAATGTCACAAAGCCAGCAAAAGCTCATCCACAGTCTGTATTATGCAAAGTATCAAAGGAAGAACTTTTTCCCAGTGAGGGTGGCAGAGCCTGGCAGGGGCTGCCCAGGGAGATTGTGGAGTCTCCTGCTCTGGAGACACTCAAGACCCACCTGGATCTGTTCCTGGGTGACTTGGTCTAGGTGCCCCTGCTCTGGGAGGGGGGTTGGACTAGATGATCTTCTAGGTCCCTTCCAACCCCTGACATTCTGTGACTCTGTGCATGTCATGTTCCCTTCTGCAGAAAGCAACTCAAATAAGCAACAGCCCATTCCTAGACGAGTCGTCGGGCTCGGAGGAAGAGGACAGCTCTCGCTCCAGCTCCAGGGCTTCCGAGCCTGAGTCTCGAAGCAGAAGTGGCCCAGGCAGTCCCCGGGCTCTGAAAAGAGGTAGGCACGTGCTGCAAGAAGGAGGGACTTCTGGGAACTCTGGACAACTAGGCAGATCATCTTAGAACTGGATTTCTTCCTTAAACAACATGGACAGCTTTAATTGAGGCTTTTATCTCAGCCTAGCCCTATTACCAAGCAGAGAGGACTGTTATACATGGCTTTCTTTTGATTATTATAGATATCGTTTAAAGGCATTAATCTAATAGCTGGATTTGTCACGAGGGAAAAGCAACTTGCACATTTGAAGCAAGAAGATCCCTTCTAGATACACTATGTCATGTCAAGGACTTGCTATGACCATTAACTGTAGGTAGGTAAAAATGATGTAGAAAAAATAATCATCATCAGAAAAGAACCTCACATATATTGAAATTTATAAAACTAAGGAACAGTTTAATGTGATCAGAAAGCAGGAGGAAAAGTTCCCTCACCAGAGTATTTAGTTCTGTCACCTCATGCAATAAATGACTTCTTTCATTTTTACAGTGATTGTCTCAAGCTCCTGTGCAAAAGCACAAAGCAGAAAATGAGAGGTTTATGAAATAAATTCCAATTGGCAGATGAGTTTGGAAAGAAGGAAACAAGGAATCTTCATTTCATTCTTGGAGAGTAATCTTTCAGAGAACACTAGTCCTTAGAAAAGGACATGTTCACGTGTTTGAAAATAATTATGATGAATAAGGGAGGAGTTTTGATCTTTATTGCTGATTTACTACAGTTGAAAGCAGGGTGATTTCTTTTTTTTTAGAGCTAATACACTCTTAAAAAGTCCTGAAATCTGGAATTCAGAAAACATCAGTATGAAAATTCATACTAATTACTAAATAGTCACGTACAAACTCAGTCTCTAGCAGATCTTGAGTATAGCTTCTTAGCACACAAGCATCTGGATGAGAAATCCAGATTCTAGAGCAAATTGTAGAAAGTTGCTTAGTTTAATTCAAGATCCTGTGTTTCTTTTAGAGTAGATCCATGGCACTAACTCCCTCCTCAAAAAAACCCTGTAGTAATATAACAGGTGATAATACATAGATGACATTTATTTGTGGTTTCACTCACAAGCGACTTAAGTTCTGTTTAGTTACAAGGAAAACAGGATTCTTTGTTTCTAAAGGAATTAAAAATTACAAAGAAAGATCTTCTTTCTTTTAACACAGGTGTGTCTTTGTCTTCTGTGACCTCAGAAAGTGACTATGCTATTCCTCCAGATGCATATTCAGTAGATACAGACTATTCAGAGCCAGAGCAGAAACTTCCTAAGACCTCTTCCTCCTCTAGTGATAATGGAAAAAATGTGAGTACTAAAGTTCTGTGAGAAAGTGTACCAGCAGTGCTGTGTGTAAATTATGTTTAGGGTGCTACTAAATCTCTATATTCTTTTTGCTGACTCACAGAGCAATTACAAATAGCAAAATATACCAAAAGTCAGTCATATAAAACTATGATTGAAGGAAAGTAGAGGATAGTTCTGAGCTTTCTATGTAAGTGGAAGTAGGTAGACAACTCCAGAAGGCAATTTAAAGCTCTTAATATTTTCCATTCAGATAGATTGCATATGAAATTCTAAATTCAGTTTAAAAATATTATTTGAATATTCGGGAAATAGAAGGGCATGCCAGTTGGAGCCCAGTATTTATGATTTAGCATGTTTTTAAGTCCTCAAAATATTTGTGTATATATGTATTTATACACATCTCTGAGGGGTATATATATATATGTGTCCTTAACTACTTTTTATCTAACTTCTAAATAATCAGGAACCTTTGGAAAAATCAGGATATCTGTTGAAAATGGGTGGTAGAGTAAAGACCTGGAAACGACGGTGGTTTGTGCTTAAAGGAGGTGAATTACTCTACTACAAATCTCCAGTAAGTACAAGTATTGTTTTTACTGAGCATCTAGAGCTGCTAAAAGGCCAAGGAATGCATTCCTGGTGTGTGAGCTGTTAGACAGTGATTCAGCACTCAGTTCCTCACTAGGTATGCAAGGTACTCAATGTCTAACTAAGAAGTATTTATCAAGATTAATGTTTAAGTGAGTTCTATAATTATTTCTTGCTGTTCGTTGGTAGATGAAAAATACTGTTTCCATTCTTTCCATACAGAGTGATGTCATTAGGAAACCTCAAGGTCAAATTGAGCTCAATGCTTCTAGCCACATTGAAAGGGGTGATGGAAAACAAACAATTCAGGTGCCTGCTTTTCTCATCTGTCCTTCAGTGGGTAGTTTATTTCCCCCATCCATAAAACTAACCTCCAGTTGCTCAAATCTCTGGTGGACTTGGAATTAATCAGTGCCCTTCCTTTGAAACCAAAGAATCATTTCTGTTGGAGAAGCTCTGGAAAGGACTTCATGTCTTGTTTGTACTGGTCAGAGTGTCACATATGAGATATAAACAAAGGGGGTAGGCTTGGGGACAGCCATTAGGGTTGAGAGAAGTTGTTTGTCTGAAAGGAGATAAAATGTTTTCTCAACTTTGCTGTCCTGGAACTTTTCAGATAAAACCTTAGAAAGGGTCTCTCTGCACTGCCTGGCTGCAAAATGTTTAATTAATGACAAGTGCTTTGGGGAAAATAAACTCCCCAAAGCTGTGAAACTACATTGGGTAATATCTGCTACAGCCCCCCACACAGTGGGATGGAATGTGTGATATTCTCAGAGCTCAGGACTCTTCTGTTACTACACAGCTGACCACAGAAAAAAGAACATACTACCTGACTGCAGACTCTCCCAACATCTTAGAAGAATGGATCAAAGTGCTACAGAATGTGCTTAAAATACAGGCTGCCAGTCCACTGTTCATACAGCCTGAAGTCAAGCCAACCATGAAAGGATTGCTTACAAAGGTAGGAACACTCTTCTCACCCAGTCTGCTTTATTCCATATTTTTTAAGAATATCTGTATGACAATGGCCCCACAATAAAATTAACAGGAAGAAAACAGATATGTGTTTGGTTTCCCAGTACTTTACAATGTGAACAAATGATTACCATCTACTACCTATCTACTTTGGGAAATAGTTTTCTTCTGGTTGTTTGATTTGGTTTTTTCTTTTTATTTTTTTTTAGTTTGTTAGTTCCTGTGTTGAGTTCTCCATCTGCACTTCAGTGGTATCCTAGTTCAGTGTATGTTGCAGTAGCTAATTGACCCACCTTATTGCAGTGGAATGCTCTGCTTTTCTATATTACTGACTGTGACAGATAATTTCAAGATAATAATACTGTAAAAAATGAATCTTTTAATGCTTCTATTTCCTTAGCTTCCCCTAACTTAGGCCTGATCCAAAGTGAAATGCTCATACTAGTCTTAGCAGGCATTAGACAAGCATCTGGTGCTTTAATGCCCTTAATAGAGTTATGCAGTTTTAGTTACTTGTCTAGTAACGTGGAAGGGAATTTGAACCAGGGTATTTTTCCAAACATCATGGAAGTTCAGAGATGGTGAAATGCAGTCTGCATTTCTCTGGCTGTGCTTGTTTCTAATGTTCTGTCATTTCAGGTGAAACACGGATATTCCAAGAGAGTTTGGTGTACCCTAGTTGGAAAAATTCTCTATTATTTCCGTAATCAAGAAGACAAGGTAGGTGCCTGACTTGTTTCCTCAGTGAATGAAAAATAACATACTGAAGTAGACTTTAAACAGTAAGCTACAGCTTTATTAAGGTACAGTTGGCCTAGGCAGTATATGCCTATTTTGTCTATTTTTTTTGTCTATATTTGCCTATTCTTCCACATTGAGCCTGACCTTTAGTTCTCCACTCTCACTTCTGAATATTGTTAGTCCTGATAGTTCCACTCATAACTACCTACAGAGACAGGACAAATAACTTCCAAGTCATAATTTTCTCCTGTCCTTTTGCTCTGAAGGCACTGTATTTTATCATCAAGAAACATCTTTATAATGGAGGTGGGTCAGGAAGAAGATTTTGTAAAGTTCTACAAGATTTCTTGTTACTGTTGCTGAGGTTGTGAATATTTGATTCATACCCTTATTACCCAGCTCTACCAAAAAGATTGCTGAGCTTGTCAAAATGGTAACAGTCCACTGAGTCATTATAATCAGAACTTCAAAGAAATACAGAAAATTTAATTTGTTACTTCAGATCTAATTGAATAATCACATTGGACCCAGTAATTCATAGTCTTTTCTGAAGCTAGTTACTCCCTTTGTTACCCTTTTTTAGGCATTTTAAAACATTCAATTAAACCATTTCTAGAACTATGTGAATAAGATCACAGTAACCATCCATCAAAATATTTTATTTTAATTAGAAAAAGTGTAATGCAGTGCTGGGAAATCAAATGACTAGAGTATTAATCTCTAGCTCATCTTACAGAGACATTAACTCCCATGAAGAAATGTCTATGTTTCAAGTATCTGAATTTACTCATTTTTACTGTTGAAGATGTCAGGGTTTTGTATGCCCTTTAGAAGCAGCTAAGAACTCTGCTGGATTCTTCTGAGTATTTCACTCACATTTGGAATAAGTTCTGCTGCCCTTTTAAAGCAAAAATGAAACTAATTTGCTATCTAGAGTATTTAGCTTTTGTAAGCAGAATATGTGGGAGTTCTCCAAAGCTAATTCATGTCTAATGTTCAACGATTTGCTAATTAAAAACATGTTTACTGTAGCTGCATGTGTCTGTGCAGAAACAAATTACACAATCTGCAGTGGCTAACAGTACTGCTGGGGTGCACTTAAGTGGCCTCCTTTCAAAATGGAATTCAATTAAGAAATTGGCCAGCTATGCTTAGTTAAACAGTGAATAAATCAGTATTGACTATTTGTATAATGTATTTGTATAATGGCATCTCTCAATATTGAGCATCTTACCTTGTTCAAAAAGTTGAATGCTTCAGAAGCACTATAGAAAATACAAATCACCACATGGACCTTCAGTGAGAGCACTGGAATAAAGAGCCTCCACTAGGTGATGTTTTCTTCAAAAGTGCTCTATTATTAACAGCTCACTTTATCAAATCACTGCTCAAGAAGACCACCCTAAATTGAGTCCAACTTGCCAGTACAGAATTTTCAAAGGGTGTTATTGAGAAGCCTTACCTGCTTTTCCCTAGTGGTGTTATTTCAAGGCAACTTATACTTGAATAAGCACAAATAAGATGCTCCTTACTGTAAAGCCCAAGTATCCTTTCACCAGAGGGAAACAAACATCCCTCTCTTTCTCCTGAATCACTGAGCATTGCTACACAGCACAGACACCACGGAAACAATAGCCAAGGCTTCCTCTCCATTAAATAATACTCTTCTGAACATAAATAAAACATAAACAACATAGACACATCAGCCACACACTGCTGTCCTCTGAAAGAACAGGATTGTCATTCCATTTCTACACTTGACTTAGGGAAATTTGGGTTGGAAGCAGGTCTGGAAACTCTTAAGAATTACTTCTCTCACCTTACACACATTTATCATGTTGAGTAGATACAAAAGCAGACCTAGAGAAGATTTTTTTTAAAATATCACTTTCAGACTTTGGCACATACCAGTCTCCTCCTGCTGTCTGCAACTTCTGGCTTATCTCACCTTCCTTGGCAGGACTGAAAATGAATAAACACAAATGACTGTTAATTGTAGTTCATCTTTTTCTTTCTATTCATAGAATAAGAACTATCAAATCAGTGTGCACTGAAGCACTATTTGCTCTTTCACCACTTCTGATATTTCCTTTTAGTTTCCTCTTGGGCAAATCAAGCTGTTTGAGGCAAAGGTTGAAGAAGTTGACAGATCCTGTGATTCTGATGAAGATTATGAGGCTAGCGGTCGCAGTTTATTGTCAACACATTACACTGTTGTTATCCACCCCAAAGATCAAGGACCTACTTATCTTCTTATAGGATCCAAACACGAGAAGGTAAGAAAAGGACAATTTCACAGATTCACAGATATTAGATATATCTTATTATAGATATTATAGATATTATCTTATTACAGATATCTATTAATTGATTGAGTTTCAGTAGCACACATTACACTGACTTGTAGGCAGACCTGTAGCAGGCCTTCCTGAGAAGTTTTTGGGTAGTATTCACATTTTTACTGATGACTAACAGTAGGGAAGACTGCTCTGCTGAAGAGAAGTAAGAGCTTGGATAAAACCTTTTTCATTATTATTGCTTAATTGTTCTCAAGTAATCTTGTATACCTTGTTTTGCTTTCTGCCCTTTTCCCTGGGTTAGCAGGATCTGTCAGTGATAAAAAGACACTTAAATTAGCTTTCTGTAGAGAAAAGGGAGAATACCTGGATAATTAGCCATGGTTTTGGGGGGTAAACGACTTCTGAAGAGAGCACCGTCCAAGCTTTCTAGCTTAAAAGGTGAGTCAAGTGTATTCAAACAAAGGCAGAGTCATCTGGGCTTCAACAGGAGCCCATAGCAGTGTTTCATGTTGAGAGCAAAAGCCCAATGAAGCAACTCCTTCCAATGCAGAATGAGTGAGCTGCTGTGTTTTTCTGCTTCAGGACACGTGGCTTTATCATCTGACAGTTGCAGCTGGAAGTACCAGTGTACATGTTGGATCTGAGTTTGAACAACTTATCTGCAAATTATTACACATGGAAGGTGATACCAGTAAGTTTTAACATACTCATCTTCTCACAGGTACTGAATATACTTAGGAGCTGAATTCATTTCAAACCTATATATTTTTTCTGTTTAGCTTCTCAGATTTGGAGACATCCTACCCTTTGCCACAGCAAAGAAGGAATTGCTTCCCCTCTCACAACACTACCATCAGAAGCCCTGCAAACGGAAGCAATTAAATTATTTAAGGTAAAAACCAGAGTGGTTTATAACTTCTGTGCCACACCTGGTTTCTTGAGAATTTTTTTATGCCAGCAATAACTTCTGTCCTTCCCAGTGAAAGGTGTGATGTCTGTGAGCTGAAGTACACTGCAATGCCATTCACCTTCTTTCTCCTCTCTCTTTCATCACCAAGTAAAGCTACTCCTGAACATTAATAACCAGGCTCTGTTTCAGAGACAAAATAAAATCTTTCGGTTCCCTTTTCTGCATGTTGTGAGAGAAATTCCAAGCAGGAAGGCATTGAGCTTGGATAAATGAACTTTCTCCATAGAACTTACAAAGTCTGAGGATGAAATTCCCTGAAGCATCAACTATGTGAGGAATTTTGACATAGTGGTTCAGAGCTAGAAAGGAATTCAAGACAAGAACCACATGTTCAGTCACTGCATCTTGTAGGCAAACTTTCCAGTTTGTTTTCTCTGAAATGTTTGAAGCACTTTAAAGAAGCACATCCATCTTATTTTCTGTAATTCTACAACATGAAAATTTAAAAGAGAATGTATGTCTTTGATAAAAATAAATTTATATCCACTTGTAAATCACTTTCTAAAATGTATTTCAGACCTAATTCAGATCACAGACCCTTGCCTAAAATAAGTAAAAGATTAATAGCATGACCCTTACTGAAACATTGCATAAATCAGTTTAAAAGTCAGGTATGGAATTTATTTAGAAACTGATCAAGTCATGTTTCTGTTACTCCACTGCTGATAAAAATTAGTCCTGTGCATCCACATATTTTTACATAGACTAGATTTGGCATCCAGTCTTTTCTAGAGTTTTGCTTCTAATATCTTGAAAATGCATCAACCAATATATAGAGTAAGCTTTCTTCTAGTATAGCACAACATTGAACACCTGGCTTTCCTAAGACAGTAGTGGCAACAGGAAAGCTGCTACTAACCCAAAGTAAAAAAAACCCAAACAGTGGAAAGCTGCTACTAACCCAAAGTAAAAAAAACCCACAGTTAAGAAACCAAACAGTGAAAGCCAAGATGTAATGCAAATGGCTGAGTTGCAGTTTTCTTATCTGAGTATATTCTGCCACACTGTGCTCACTACTTGCACAAGCATTTCACACTGGCTGCACTGAGAGCAGTACACTTTCACATTTTAAAATCCCAGAGAGGGGGTAAAATGTGTCCTTAAATCACCTACCACCACCTACAACTCCTGCTAGAACTCACTCCAGTAGATCAGAGTGAGATGCATGGTTTGTAAGAGGTGTTTTTATCTGAAGTCTCTGCTTTTTATCTGTTCTGGCTCTTTTTGCCAGGCCAGCAGCATTTCCTTAGTGTATTGGTAAACTGACTGTGATTTCAATCACAGCACAATGTTAACTGTGTCATACAGAATGTATAAGATTTGCTGGAGCCTTTTGTATGTTAACTCACTTATTATATTACCTCCAGACCTGCCAGTTGTTTATAAATGCTGCAGTGGACTCTCCTGCAATTGATTACCACGTATCTTTGGCCCAAAGTGCTTTGCAGATCTGCCTCACACATCCTGAACTTCAGAATGAGATCTGTTGTCAGCTAATTAAACAGACCCGACGTCGGCATCCACAAAACCAGGCAGGACCAATACAGGTAACCCACTATTACTTTAATAAGTACTTACTTTAATAATTACTTACTGAAAGGGACTACCCTGTGTAAAAACAAAAAAAAATTTCTTTTTTTTTTCCATTTCCAGCCCCCAAAGAAACTTGCTGTACACGAGTAAACAGCAAAAGAGCATTCTGGCCTTCCAGTGGGGTCACATGCTTATATAGTCAGCTTTTTCTCTGCATTTTGGTTTTTTTATTCCTATTTACAGCTGTCTGTTACTCAACTTGGCTCAGTATGCTGCACTGCTGGCCAGCAACCACAGCAGGGAGTTTTATTTTGTAAGAGGTAAAACACAGTGAATGTCTTACTTTTGTCTAGGGCTTGCAGCTCCTGGCTCTCTGCGTTGGACTCTTTCTGCCCCAGCACCCATTCCTCTGGCTCCTTAAACTTCATTTAAAGAAGAATGCAGATTCCAGGTAAGCCTGAATATCATGACCCAGCTGGTCAACAGGTATTTCTGAAGTACCTTATTTTCAATAATTCAGATCTTTGGACATATATTTACAAATAAATCTGAGTAGAATTGTGCTCCAGCGCTACTAAAATGTAGCCTATGCTCTTTCTCTGCATCACTTGGGAAAGTTATCCTTTGTTTTGAAAACCACTCTACAGTGAAACTGCCTCTGTGTTGCAAAACCACGAAAACCAAAATGTGGCAGTGACACAAAACATTCTGATCCATGCTCACCTTTGGCACAGTCCTGTTGATCTCGGCAGACTAATGCTAACTCCACATGGAAAAATGTGCTGGAAATCTGAGTGAAATCTGTGTGATCCTCCCATCTGGCATCCCCAGAGAGATGTCCTGATGGCTGAGTCTCAGTCAGTGCCTGAGAAGTGCCTTGTTGCTGTTTCTGAGCCAGGAGTGAGTTTGGGAAGTACGCGATCTACTGCCAGCGCTGCGTGGAGCGCACCCAGCGCAACGGGGACCGAGAGGCCAGGCCCTCCAGGATGGAAATCCTTTCCACTCTCCTAAGGAACCCCTACCACCATTCCCTGCCCTTCAGCATCCCAGTTCACTTCATGAATGGCATATATCAGGTAGACCACAAAACCTCTTTGCATGTAGTCTATGAGAAAGAGACTTGTAAGTGTTCAGAATTTTTTGAAGTGTTTTTTGTCACAGAATGTTCATATAATAGACTGCTCTGTGTTAAAGAAATTCCACAGCAGAAATCCAAGTGTAGCAAGTGCAAGGAAAGCAGTATAAACAAACAGAACTGAAAACACAGCATTTGGAAGCGTTTTGATAGTTACTTTGATTTCATAAACAAAATGCAGTAAGGTACCATTTACTGGGGAACTCATCAGGTTTTGGATGGAAAGAAGCTTCATTAAATTGGCTTCCCATGTGGAAATCCTAAATCTTTTCCAGAGCCTTTATGGAAAATTATTTCCAATGACAGTAAAGTATTTACAGAGGATGGGATGGGTTTTATATTCCCACTCTTATTCTGTATTATCTTTCAAAATCTCAGATTTAAGGAGGGGTAGGGTTATAAGTCTGATAGCAAAATACATTTTGGCTGCTCTTTTAGGTTGTTGGGTTTGATGCCTCTACCACAGTGGAGGAGTTTCTGAACACACTGAACCAGGATACAGGGATGAGGAAACCAGCTCAGTCAGGATTTGCACTGTTTTCTGATGATCCCTCTGGCAAGGACATAGAGCACTGTCTTCAAGGAAACATCAAGGTAAACAAAAGCCTGTCATAAGCTCTGCATATAAAACAACCAAATATCTGCATTTTACAGAGTTCTCTTCAGACAATCTAAAGGAAAGCGTTTTTTGGGCTGAAAACTGTCTTTAGGGTATTTTTCTTCATCACATAAAATGAAAGATTATTTTTTAAACCTTCACTTTTTCAACCACTGAAATTTATTCAGTGAACTATATTTAAAAGCTTTGTCTAGGAGATGGATACTGTTCAGAAGTAACAGCTGAGTTTAAAAAAAACCCCCAAAACTGTTTCTAATCACAGTTCTTTAAAACTAAAATGCAGTTGGAGTCCAGCATGCACTGAGATTTCAGCTAATGTTTCTGGTATAGCTCCAAAAGATGACCATTTGAGGTCCAAAAAGTCATTGATAGTGGGGTGGAGATCCCAAAGAAGAAAATAAAAGATAAAAAAGGATTATTTATCTTAATACAGAATAATTAGGAAAATTTCCACTGTTTGGCTTATCATTGTTCTTAATTCAAACTTTAATTCCCTCTATTGCTAGAATGAAATTATTTGCAGTAGAGTGGCAAAATGCAATATAACCTATGCTTTAGTAAGGAATTCGATATTTTTCAAGTGTTTTAGCAAGTAAACTTCATCTTTCATTAAGTCTGAAAATTCAAGCTATGTATGTTTTTCATATGTAATAGGCTAAATACATTAAAATCAGTTGACAATTTCTTTTCAGAGGAATACATGGCAAAGCTGGTGTCAATTGCTTTCCTTCTAGATCTGTGATATTATTTCAAAATGGGAGCAAGCCTCCAAAGAGCAGCACCCTGGGAAATGTGAAGGCACAAGGACTGTCCGTCTGACTTACAAAAATAGGTTTGTTTTGCATCTCTGCCTTGTGAAAAAGCATCTCTGTTTTTTAATTCCTGCAGTTTCTTCAGCTCAAAAACACTGTCTGATTCACAGCTTGCAACAAAAGTAGTAAATGGGTGTAACTGATTTTTCTTAAACTAATTTTTTTTTATTATAGCTTTTTTTTTCTAGTTCTCAAGAGGTGAGCAGGTCTGCCAAAAAAAAAAAAAAAAAAGCAGCAGTAAGCTCTGAAGACTGAAATTAAATATTTGCCCATTGGTTGAGGTACAAGTGTTTTGACACTGATGTAAACATGTCACACTCAGAGCAGATCCTGCTAATCCTCAGGGCTAATGCATTTCCCTATCTATTTTATTTAATAACTTTGTGGCTTTTCTGTAGGCTTTATTTTTCAGTTCAAGTCCACGGGGAGACAGAGAGAGAGAAGCTGCTGCTGGTCTATCAGACCAACGATCAGATAGTCAATGGGCTTTTCCCTGTAAACAAAGACCTGGCGATGGAACTGACAGCTCTTTTAGCTCAGGTAATCCTTCTGCACTAATGACTCAACGGGAAAAAACCTGAATAAAGAAACTGGGCTCGAGTGGCTTGACAGCCAAGTGACCTCCAGCTTTCACACATGATCGTGCAGGAATCTCTGTAGGGCTCTCCCTGGACTGCAGTGGAAATGCTATGCAGTCCATGCTGCTGTTGGCACCAGTGCAGAGAAAAATGTTTTACCTCCTACACACTCAGTCCCCCTTTGATGACATAGCTTGTCATCATGGACCACTTCTGCATTCACTGCTGCAAGTTAATAGACCAAAGAAACAACTGTTTAAAGAAAACAAGATGTCTTTACCAGAAATGGTCTTGATAAGATCTGTTTTATTAAAAAAAAAAAAAAAGGCTCAAGGGAAGGTTATTGAGAAAGTTATTTGAAAGTTAATAAATCTAAACATCTCTGTCAGCTGAAGATCTAGCTATCTCAGAGAAAAACCAGTAAGTACTTTTTTTGTATGATTTATAATATGTGGGGGTTTTCCAAGGTAAATACAAAATTATAAAAAATATAATTACTTGCATGACTTTTATGTCAGTGAGAAATATACACTAATATATATTAATTTTATACTTTTTAAAGCAGAAGAAAAAATAGCTCACAATGCCCAGCTAGAAAATTACTCTGGAATAACAGAAAATAATCTTCTTTGTGGACTTTTCCTTAGGTAGAGATTGGAGATTTTGAACGACCTTTCTCAACTCCAGCAGGGCAAGTCACTTCCCAGTCAAAGTCCAATCAAATATTAAAACAAGTTCTGGAGAGATTCTACCCTAAGAGATACAGACATTGTTGTTCAGAGGAGCAATTAAGGTGAGATGTATTTTGTCATTCATATTCTCTAAAAACCTAGGAATGAAATAAGGAAGTTTTAAATTTTTATTAGGTACAACTTACACCACATTTGCCTAAACTTGTGTTTGAACCTTATTTTTTTACTAAATTGAAGACCCCATTTCCTCTGTATATTTTTAAGCTAAACAGAGGACCATAACTCAGCACAGATTCCAGCAGAAGCTGTGCAAGTTGCTCCACAGTGTTACAAAACCCAGTGATTTTGAAATGCCTGTTTTTCTTGTTCAGCAAATTTAAATTCAATCTGTGCACAACCTCAACAGAAATACTGCAAGTAAAGGACATGAGGACCCATTGGGAGTGTCTGAATTCAAATGTGCAATCTCTGGCAGCCAGTCCAATTGGCAATGTTATTGAACCAGTTCACCATGGGGCTATGGAAGAAAAGTGGCATTGTGAATGCAGCATGCATCAAAAATACCCTTTTTGGTAGCAGCACCAACATACACTAAAAATGAGTAGTGTTAACCCCTATCTTCCACATCTACTACTAGCCATAGGTAAAGATAATGTGCTAAGCTGGATGGATTTCTGCAATGACAACTGGCATAGCTGTTGAGTACTGATAAAGGTAGATTGATTACCTGTAGAGACACATTAAAAGCTGTCCTATGCTGCTACTGCTACATCAATGTTTAATAATAATGCTGCAGAAATTAAAAGATATATGGGAATTTTCATGTGCATAAAATATTAAAGTGACGTGTTAGTTTTATTTCATACTGTATAAGCGATAGTTGTATTAAATTATCATTTTAACAGATGGATTCTTTTTTTTTTGCTCATGAACTCACTCTGGGTAAGCATTTGAATTCCCTTCAGTAGAACTGACATGTTTGATTTAACAGACAGCTCTGTCAGCGACTGTCTACACGATGGATGGCTCTGCGGGGGCACAGTGCTGCAGACTGTGTGCGCATCTATCTCTCTGTAGCCAGAAAATGGCCTTTCTTTGGAGCCAAACTCTTTGCAGCAAAAGTAAGAAACTTCACTGAGGGGGGATTTTTTTCAATATAAAAACATTTTGCAAATACTAAATAACTTTTAAATGAGTTACGCATGTGCAGATTGAATCTCTGGTAAACTTGCTGACTTGTTTAAGCTGTATACACTTATTAGTTTACATTACATGGTAATTTTCTTGTATCTTAGTTAGATAATAGAGATATAACTGGTAATCAGCACTCTCTTCCCATCCAAGGCTTCACACTTACTAGGTAGAGTTCATAATTCTGCCACTGGCTGCCTACATGGCTTTGGGCAATTACTTCAACTCCTTTACATCAGTCCCCTCCCAGTGTAAATCTCAGATCTGTGGAAGGAGAGAGCTCTGCAGTAGCTGATTAGTATTGTTGTAATACTAGCTGCTGGTTAGTATTTAGTTGCATATTGTCTGATTTTGAAGTAAAATTAAAGAACATTTCTCTTTGTAGCCTCTAACAACACCCTCAGTTGAGAAGTCCTTCATATGGTTTGCTGTACATGAAGATGGCATAAGTGTCCTAGATTACAGCTCTATGGTAAGTGACATTTCAAATTTTGGTAAAAAAAAATAGATTTTAATAGTATATGGAGAGATCTGCCACCATACTACATAAAATATGGCATTAGCCTTCCATGTGAAGTTATCTAGTCTTTCTTTTAAAACAAAACTGCATTCCTTTCAAAAAGCTTTAATGTTATCAGCATTATTGTAGCACTAATAATAGAAAAAAAATAATGAATTCTTGGCACAGAATTTATTTTTGTTTATCAGATACAGTTTTTGTATCTCTTAATGAAATGTTAATGTTTTAATCACTCAGGTGTCAGGAGATGCATAGTTACAGTTCTTACAATAACATTAATTTTCATTTCCTGGAAGCTTCATTTCCCATTATTATGCATAATACATACACTCTGCAAAGAGCAGTTACTTTAAAAGATTGTTATTTTCATTGTATTATTTTTGTTTAATAGTAGGTAATATAACTCAATGTTATTTAATTATGTCATTTTAGGCTCTGATTTTTCTTTGATTTGCAATAAAAGTTTTCACAGCAAAAGCTCATGGCAATTAGTGTAGAAAAGCAGAGCCTGAGAAGCTCCCTGCTTTAATGTATATCCTGCAAAGAAACAGAATGCCCTGGAGCTATTAGTGAGTGCTAATGTTGAGTATCAGAAAATTAAAATCTCATCTTCATAACTGTGCTGATACAGGCCTTTGCAGCGTTTCTCTGCAGTTAAAGAAATAAAGCCCACAAGGAGCAAGCAGTAGCTACTCAGAGAAGGAGTGAAATGAGCCTGTGCCAGGGTGCAGGGAGCTCCATAGGGCCAGCCATGGCAGTTCTGCACTGAACTTGATGATCCTGGAGGTCTTTTCCAACCTTATGATTCTGTGATTCATTAGGCATATAAAAAGATAATAGAATTTAATTTCATTTGTGTGTACACAGATTACATCTCTGCACAAAAAGAAGTCCTGGAGCTAAATTTCATTAGATGTCTCATACTGTGCCATTTAATTTATTTAGATGCTGCTTCAATTTCAAATAGAATTAATATTATCTTCTCTCAAAGTCAGTCAAGACTCATGTGAACTGGATTACACACTTGAGATGAAACCTGCTTATAATATCTTTGTGTAAGGGGACAAACTTGTAAGACTTAACATCTGCCATGGAAATTATCCATAGTGAAGGTCTGAATGAAGGTAACCCCAAATTTACAACTAAATTCAGGATTCATAAGAGGCTAACAACAATTAAAAAAAAATTACACATGTAATTACATTTTTAAAGAAGCATTTGGCTTGTTTTTTTCTGAGTTGTCCTGCTTATAGCTTTGCATTTTGTTTTGTCCATTTTCTTTTTCAAGCGGTTGACAGCTACATACACATACAAGAGTTTGATGACTTTTGGAGGCTACCAAGATGATTTCATGTTGGTTGTTAATAATGCTCAGACAAAGGACAAATCCACTGAGAAACACCTTTTTGCCATGACAAAACCAAAGGTTGGTATATTACCTGAGTTTCCCACCATCTGCTACTTTTCTTCTCTTTCTAGTGGGTAATCCTGAACTGATGTAAGATGAAACAACTTTATTTTTAGCACTCTTGGATTATTGACTTTTGCCAGCTGGTTTTATAGAGTGAAACAATTAGTAATATAAGAGCTAACAGTGACAATACTTCTGTGTTCCTTTTCTTTTGTCTGTAATACTCCAAGTTTTTCACAGGACAAAGAAGGCTATTAAGGACAGGAATGATATGCAGTACCTAAAACCTAGTCTGTTTGCTTGATCAGCACCATAGATAGTTTAAGAAGGAATTGTGTTCTACAGTGGAATTGTACAACACAAGATCTGAAAGATCAGTCACTTCTTAAAAATGCAAGGCTATTTTTACCTTTGATAAAGAAACTCTTTGTGCTTTCTACATCTAGATTATTTCCTTTACTGGGGAGATTCACTGTATTTTTCTTAAAAGCAAAGATTTTTCAGTCTCTTGCTGTTAGTCAGAGCAATTAATGAAACAATAACAAATCCCACATACCAATTTGGGTCAAAACATGACTCTTCATACCAGTGAGCAGAATTCAGATATTCAGATTTCCCTCAGGTTGTGCCCTTATAGGCAAGGTTGTATGGATTGCAAAGAGAAAAAACAAGATCTCCCAGAAGTCTTTATTCCTTTTATCTACCTCGTGTCTTTAGTTCTTTGAGTACGATGTATTTTCTAGCAAAACTCAGGCAACACTTGAAGAAAGTTTTTCCTATAAGCATCATTTTTCGGACTTCAGAAGTCTCTCTGGAAGTGAAAGCAGCCATTTGTTTGAATCATTTAAATCTGTGCAAGACAAAGTGTCAAGCATACTGATGGGAATAACATTACATTATTTGCAAGGAGCAATAGAGAAAAGCTCTATTAGGCATCTCCTCTCTCCCCATCATTAATGTGTTTGATAAAGTACTTTTCCAGTTGATGGTGATTGTCACCTGCTAAAAAGTTAGCTATTTTTTCAGCAGTCAAAACACATCACTATTTTTCAAAGAGTTTTCTGTGTTCCTGTTATAGATTCTTGAGATCACTCTACTGATTGCCAGCTATATTAACAACTTCCATCAGCTGAAAGGAGCTGCTCATCACCTCTCTGCTCCAGCATTACTGACACCACAGAGTGGACAGAAACTGAAGGAAATGGGGAGTCAGCCACTTCTTGCAAACAACAGACCAACTAAATGTCCTACTTTGTTATGAGAGGATTATATATCATGATATTGCATCTTCTTCCAGTGTTTCCACACTGACGGAAAACTTTTGGATGTACAAGAGAGAGCATAAGCAGGCCCATAACAAAAGAAAGGTGGACAGGTTTACACTCATTTCAATGGTATATAAGAGGAGAAGCTCTTTCATTAAAGCCCTGACCTGAACTGGAATGATGATGATGGTGTTGGCTTGTGCTTGAAGCTGAGAAAGAAATTTATCTGCTGATAGCAATGGGGAAAGGTGGCCTTGGGAATAATTGTATAGATTTTAGTACTTTTCCAGATACTTACTCAGGGACCAGACTGTTTTCAACACTTTATTTTTCACAATTTTAGGAGTTGTGCTACCTGTATTTTGAAAAGGAATTGTTTATAAAAACAGCCAAATACATTTTCCACTTCCAACACCCATCCTTATGTGCAATACAAGCACCACAGGACTAAAAAACTACTTGTTTGACTTGTGCAATTGTTTCTCTTTAAGAAAAAAAAACTAAAACCATAAGCACATCATGTAGCTATTATAAATTCTAAATATATTTCATGATACACTCTAGCCTTTGTTGTACAGCTATTTTACTTGGCAAATCTTCAGCACTGGTCTGGAACATTTCTAAATAATCCCTCTCTGCCCCAGTCTTTTGGAACATTCTAAATTGGACAGGCACTGTATTTAGTATAGCTTTGTTAAACAAGACTCTGTACCTAATTTCTTTAATCCAGAATAATAATCTAATACAGATGCAAGAATGTCTCACATTTCAAAACATGAGAGTAACACAGAAAGCCATTTCTTGAACTGTTCTGAGTAAACTTGGAGACATCTGACATAGAAAATCCATTTATAATGTACAGACATTGTTTCAGAATAATATTCTGTAGAAGTTGTACTTCTTGTTTTTCATTTGTATCTATAAATTTCTTATTATAACATTCTTGCACAATGGAGACATAATGCTGCATTTGCACTATTGGACCCAGGAGCACTTTGCTCTCCTTAAGAGGAGAGGCTGAGGGAACTGGGGTTGTTTAGAGACCTTGTTGCTCTCTCCAACTACCTGAAAGGAGATTGTGGATAAGGTTTTTCACAGATGAGGTTTCTCACAGCTGTTCTCTCAGGACCTTGGCCCAGGTTACACAGGTGTGCTGTATCAGAGCAGAGCTTGAATACAGGCAGCTGAAAGCTGAGGGTGGGGTGATGAGCATATAAAAGGCTTGGTAGGGGAGCCAGGAGTCACACTGCTTGAAGTAGAAAGATTCTTTGGGGTGGCTGCTTGTTGGTGGATTATAGTGATTCCTGAGTGGGATTTTTACTGCACCATCTGTTGGATGTTTATGATCTGCCACTGAGGTTGTAGTGAGGCTGGTCTTGGTCTCTTCTCACAAATTACTAATGATAGAATGAGAGGAAATGGCCTCAAGTTGTGTTGGGGGAGGTTTAGGTTGGATATTAGGATGAAATTGTTTACTGAGGGAGTGGTTAGGCACTGGAATGGACTGCCCAGGCAGGTGGTAGAATCAACATCTCTGGAAGTGTTTAAAAAATGAGTAAATGGAGCACTTGAGGCTATGGTCTAGTGGTGAGATGTTAGGAGGAAGGTTGGACTTGATGATCCTAGAGGTCCTTTCCAACCATTATGATTCTATGAGAGAAGAAATTTTCAGCTGGCTGCCCTTTCTGAAGGGTAGGGAGTGTCCTCCTGAAGAACTAGAATAGATGGGAAGGAAACAGAGGTAATGAAAAGAACATGCTCTTACAACATGGGAATATAGACTGGGAAGCTGTCTTGATAAATGCCTTTCTTCTGGAAGCTCTCCAAGTCCTGCCACAGCTACCTAAGTCTGCAGGACTCCAGCACCGCTTTATGAAGGATACGACAGGTGAGTGATTTTGTCTTGTAAATTTCCAACTACCAAAGACACTGTACCTTGATGCTTTCACATCTGCAATGTACAAAGAGCTTCCTGAAGCTCACTTTCACCATATAATGTAGTTGTGGCCCTAGATCCCTCTCTGTCAACCAGGCAGGGCCAGCAGCAGGAGGCCACCCTCCTAGCGGGCTGCCAGTCTGTGGCCCCCGTCAAGGAAAGCATATTGGGAGCTACAAGAGACCTCAGCACCTTTTTGTGCAGCACCCCATGTAAAGTCATGCAGATACCAGGGTGAAATTAGTTAGGTGTTAACTGCCCTTTTCGATTAGCAGTAGTTAACTTGCAGAGATTGAGGTCAGTGTGTTTACCAATTCAAACATGCTACTGCAGGAGTTCTGTTTGGGTTGTAGTGTAAAGCTTCTCAAACATGATGAGTAGAAATTTAAATTTACAAATACAAAAGTCAGGAAATTGCAATAACTGTCAACCTAGAATACCACAACTAGTAATCCCTAATTGTCCAATTTTAAATGAATAAGGCAGATCAAGCTCTGGTTAGAGACAAAAAAAACCAAAGTGGAGCATTTTTCTAGAGAGCTTGTTCATGTGGCTTTTAAAATCTGTTAAATTTGATACAATGGCACATCATCCAAACAGCTGATGTGCAAATCTTGAGACTTTTAAACCATTTTAATTTACACAGCTTATAGACAGCTGTTTTACAAAGCAGTGTGCAATCCATGAAGTGCAGTATGGCCTTCCTGCCATAGGTTACTCTAAACACTGCTTTGCCTTCTGATATTAAGCTTTTTTGCATTATATTCCTACCTCATAATGCCAGTAGCAATCCAAGCATTAGTTGCCTTGTTTTTTGGCAGTACTTTCCAGACTTGTTACCACTTACTGCTCATAGGTCACCATTAACACTACTAAAAATGCTGTGTTAATGTTTATGAAATACATGGGCTAAGAATCACAGTTACTATCACAGTACTACATGACATAATGAAGTGGGTTTTTTTCTAGGATTGTGATTTAAGCACAAGTGAAGTTTCTGTAGTGATACTGACCTCTGCAAGCAGACACTTCCCTTCAAGTTAATAGAGCAAGTCACGTCTTTTAGGTAAACAATACAGTTCCAAACACAGCTACACAAGTCTTATTGCTCCATGATAATCTAGCTCTAGAGCTACTTAGAGGATACCACATGATGTAAACAACAAAGCTGAACATTTCAGAGTCCAGGCAGATAACCTGATGTGCCTTCTCCACCCAGCCTGAGCTTTGTGAGTGATGCACTTCTGTGTCTTAACCTTGAGTGAGCCACCGAAACAACTTTCATCATGCTACCTAATCTGTGATTAAAGCCCAGGTAAAAATTAGACTTTTCTCACCTTTGAATCTTCAGCAGTGACAGTGTGATGGGAGCTGTCAAATAAGCAGTTACTGCTGGGACTGATGCTGAATAACTTTTCCATGCTCAAGTCTTGCCAGACCTAGGCTGCAAAAATATTCTCAGGGTGAGATTAATGTGTTAGCACATGCAATGAGACTTCACATTTCACCCTAAACTTCAGATTATCTTTTCAGCTTGCTCTGAGTTAGTGGTCAGTATCCACCATAAAGGGTCAATGAATCTCAGCCTGATAATCACAGGAAGATCACTGGTAACTTCCTGTATATTTTCAATCACATTGTTTGAAAATATCTGGAATGCAGCATAAATTAATATATTATTTTAACATCACCTTTTAACTTTTTTTTCAGTAATATTAGTAAGCAAAGTCCTCATTTCTAAACCAAGAACAACCTATTTACTGCCATAGTACAGCAGGCAAATTAAGCGTTTGAGGTTTTAATACAATCCACAGAACAGGTGTTTTGTGTTAAATTGAAATACAAGCTAAATCTAAATCTAAAATAGAGGCATAGATTTCCCTATAAAAGAAGGCTGGTAGGTATATGGTGTTGAATTCCTTGTCATACTAACATAGGGTTTTTTATTATTATTTTCTGAAGGGAAAAAAATATCCTTACATAAAGGAATGCACCACTTAAAACTTTAAGCAGAGCTTTAGTCATACAGCTTAGTGCAACTGATTTAATTTTAACTACAGTGATTAGTGACTTAGTGACTCAGTAATAATGAATTAGGAAGAAAAAAGTATACTTTTACAGTTTCGTAGCGCAAAGGACATGAAAGTGACTAAGGTGAAACTTACAACAGAGGAAATGCCAATTTCTTTTCCACATTGGGCTTCAGTGCAACTTACTATTGTACACCCTTCCGCTGTGCTTCCCAGCTCGGGTTTGCACTGCAGCATCTACCAGACTGGCCACCTCTGACAGTGAGTAGGTCACTGTAAAAACTCAGAAATAACTTCCTAGATTGGAAAATGCCTTTAAGAAAACATCTTTAAGATAATGTAGTCCAATCATTAACATAACACTGAGAAGACCCTGACTAAACCATATCCCTTGGCACTACATCTACACAACTCTGAAACACCTCCAGGGATGGGGACTCAGCTTCGAGTAGTTGTACAAAGCAATAAGGTCTGTTCTCAGCCTCCTTTTCTGGAGGATAAGCCTGGATCTCAGGAAGAAGTTCTTTCCCTTGAGGGTGGTGGATCAGTGGCACAGGCTCCCCAGGGAGGTGGTTGAGGC